>ML993913.1:0-93645 GCA_010093945.1 Delitschia confertaspora ATCC 74209
ATAAGGGTGAAAGAGGCCTTCAGACAGAAGCTGGGTTATCTGCGGTAAATGAAATAGCACACTGCTTATATTAAATTTGAAGACAGCACGGAAGCAATTAAACATTTACAGTTAGGAGACTCCAGCTGACTTTGATTGATAATATTCTTCGTTAAAAGACTTTAAATTGAATGTCTCACGAATTGGAACAATGGAACCGATAAAATTTGAAGTGTTCATGGAAGGGGAATGACTGGAAAGTTGAGACAGACCTGAGTCTATGATATGCCTCCCTATAGAAACTTGTTAAGTGGATATATCGTGACCCTGGATACCAGTTGAGCGGTTCGAGAGAAGGCTAGAGAGACAAGTACGAAATCAGCAGCAAACATGCCTTGTTCTATTATCAAGCACATATGATAGAGTGGAAGGCCGCTTTGCCTCGGAACGAAACCATTCGCCGGACGTATCCTGAGTCCTATTTTTTTGTTTCACAAGTGTTGGAAACGCCGGCATCGTGAGGCAAGAGGTCCGACTAGACCTATACCACTACTACCACTGACCATAACCGATCCCTGTGGAACCGGGATATCAACCTTCGCTTGCGTGCTAATTCCAGAAAAACGATGCTTTTACTTGGCAAGCATGTGAAAGGTGAATGTACTTATGTTCGCCTCATCTTGGCTGCGGCGGTGGCCATGGAACCTCCAGACCTCATCAATCCGCAGTATTCGACATACCGAGGACCTACAGCACGAGTCGCATGCTCAGAAGATACTCGGCATCATCTGAAGTCTCGCTACGGAGTACCTAAGCAGCACCTACCAACATGTTTTCGTATCGGTATGCGGCGCAGAAGAGAGGGGACTGAAGCACCGCTTCCAGAACTCCTGCGCCAGAATGGCGGGACACCAACGCCGTCACATTGACAGATTGACAGATATCAACGCAGGGTCTGTAGAGGATCTCTCGCGCTCTCTCTGATGTCCCTAACGCAATGCGAACCTTCTTTTCACATGTCTCCTCTATCAGCCGGTGGAAAACCCGATGAAGTGAAAGATTTCTTTCATCCTATCGCGGTCCCCAACAGCTCGTTCAACGAACCCAAGCCTCAACGAACCAAGATGCAGCACCATGCTCCAACTGTTGAGCTTGCTCCGAACACATGCTATAGGCGCCGTCGCGCTGCTGTGACCGCCACTGCCGTGCGGCAAAGCTGTAGTTATTGGCGATGATAAGGGTGGATTTCTACCGCCAATTGAGCATACAGACTGCATACACGCTCGTACATGGCTGGTACAGTACGAGACCGTTAGATTGGTATGCGCTCTGCGCACGCCATGCAGGATTGATTGATAGGTTCGAACCGTTCAACGCCCCGACCCTCTTTCATCTCAACAATCGGGAACGGGTTTCAAGGAAGTTTGCGCAACTGCGGGTATGACATACCGGTACCGCAGAGGCTTCAATTAATTGACAACGGCACGGCAGTATACGGAGTGTACGAAGTTTTATAGAGAGATGTCTAGGAGAAGTAATTCGACGTATAAAAAAAGCCGTGCCATGTGAAAGTGGGCTGTTGGTGTCCAGCCTTATCGCTGACGTCTTGGGCCGGTGGTCCTTGCACCATCCTTCACATGCCAGAGACAAGCTCCCAAGCGGGCAGGACTGAGTGCAGGAAAAATAACCCCAACCCTTTCTTGCCTTTCATATACTTACATCTTACAGCTCTCACCACCCTCATCTTGCCTCCCCAACTTTGTCCTGGTCTCCTCTTGTCTTGTGCAGCTCAACACTCGTAAGTGAACAATCCGTGGTCAATATGACCTCACTCGGTGTGAAGCGGGAAGCACATCCCAAATTCTCACCAACCCGTTTCACATGTCATTCCCAACTTCCCCCACTAACACCCTATTTTCAGAGGAAGAAAACTCACTCGTCTCAACGCGGGAGTAACACTATACCAAGGTACGTGTTGCAGTAGTACCCGAGAGACACCATTCAAGCACTGCAGTAACTAACTCTCCGACTGCGCATAGAATACGACAGAAACCGCCAAACCAATCACCGCCTCTTACATGAACACGGCTCCCGCCAGCACTCTATCAACCTATACTCATAACACCGTACAAATGCCGCACGCTGAAGAAAACGTTTTTGCACCGCTCGAACCCAGTGTTGATATGGACAAGGCGGATACCCCAATGACGAACGGCACGGCTCCTATGACGAACGGCGAGCAGCACAGCTCGAAGGTCCTCTCAGTACGTACCCTCATTACCCGTCACCACCAATGCCATCATCCCTTCTTTCATAATTACAGCAAGAAAGAACTACTCACACCCGAAGAACGATTAAACTGACCCTCCACCCACCCCAGCACCTCCAATCCTACCCCGTAATCAACGACACCGTCTCCGTCTTCCAATCTCATCCCTACGGCGCTAAATCACTCTCACTCTTCAACGAAATATACAACCGCGTCCAAGCCCGCATCATCACACCCCTATCCCCCTACCTCCAAACCCCCTACTCCTACGTCTCCCCTTACGTCTCCCGCGCCGACGAGCTCGGCGACGCCAACCTCACAAAAATAGAGTCCCGCTTCCCAATTGTCAAGGAAGATACCGAGAAGCTGAAAGAGACAGTGACTTCATATGTGTCCTTGCCGCTGACCCTAGCGGGACAAGGGAAGGAGTACGTGATAGGGACGTTTAATGATGAGTATAGCAAGACAAGTGGGAACGGGGGTGTGCTCAAGTTGGCTATTGCGGGAGTCAGCACGCAGTTGAAGATAGGCCATGATGGGCTCGATTTTGTGAAGGGGTATTTTCAAAATAGGAAGCAGAATGGGGGGAAGAAGATGCAGTGAGTTAGTGCTGAGTTGAAGGGGTCTGCTGTATGCATGGCCTGCCTTTAGCCAACAGAAGAGTGTTTATGAGCATTCAGGTGATTCGGGCGTTTCCTCTCTTCTCGACCTCTTGACTTTGATTCTTCTGTCTTTGCTGGGGAATAGGCAGCTGGCCTCTTTGTGGATGTCTTCGCTTTATAATATTCCAATGGGGTATGGAGTTTCCTGTTCTCTCTTCCTTTTGTTAGCGTTTCTTATGCTAGGAGAATATAGATATAAACGGGTTATGTCATGCTTCAGTTCTGTCTTTCCTGCCCTCATGCGTCCTTTCTTACGTCTAGATAATGAGGATCATCTGTATTCAAATATTTCGGAGTCAGTACAATTAAGCGCATGTTCCATTACCCCAATGACAGTCCGTAAATTTGGCAGAAGCGTGCGACTTTGTTTCCTAAGATGAGATTTTTTTTATAAGCAGGTTGGGTATTTTCGCACCTTGCGAGGTTTCATCCAAAAGGCAGAGATGAGACGGAGGAGCTCATCGCGGAGTGCGATCCGATCACCCCTTCTTTGCCGATACAACCCAATTGCGGTTCTAAGGTTATCTCGGAGTCAATGGAATGTTGATCCCACTTGCCATGCCTGTTTGTTAGCATGTCATATGCAGAGTTAAGAATATTGGCACTGCAATCGTTTTCGTGTAAATGTCGTATTGTTTCGAAAACCCGAGATGTCTTGGTTCCTTGGGATTGGTGCTGAGTTGGTTAAGTTCACATTCCTGTTCCGCCTCATAACACAAATTTCGCTAAGAGATTGCATCTTGACCGGTCGAATGCCTTTGGATATTCGTGAAATTGACCTAAACCCGGCCCCTAAAGTATTTTGATACTTTAATTATCGCACAGCCGAAGTACACGCCCGACGGCCGGCCATTGTGTGTGCCTGGCAGTCGTCTGGTTTCCGTTCCTTCATGCGTATGCAATTGTCATCCTCCACGTTTGTATCCCCCGATCCCCACTTGACGCCCAACCGTGAGAGAAAGGAAACATCTAGAAGCGCAGCGGAGTGAAGAACCACCTGTTCTTTCCTGAGGTGTACCTCTCCTCGAAGGCCTTCTTCACGGTCTTCTTGGCCTCCTCGCGCTGAGAAACCTCCTTGAAGGTATCTGCGGTGACGACGCCCTTAAGGTTCTCGAGCTCGATGGTGTAACGGGTCTGGAATGCGATGATTAGATTTCGGTTTAACGAATGCGGGGAATCGGGTGTTATCTTACGGGCATCAAGTGGGTGTCTGGAGAAAATGTCAGTCATGTTCAAATTTCAATATCCCGAGGTTGCAACTCACAGTTGACCTGCTTGACGAAAGGCTTGACCTTGGAGCGCTTGGCCTGCTTGCCCTTGGACATCCGGCGGGTAACTTGCGATGGGTAGCGCTCGATACCGGCGACGAGGGCGTGGGGAAAGGGGTGCGTCTTGTTGCCAGTGTCAACCGGCTGGATGATCACGCACTTCTTGCCGGCATAGCGACCCCTTGTGATAATCTAAATTCCACTGTGAGCGGGCTGGAAATCGATCAATTCGAGAAGAATTCGACGTACGACAACGCGTCCGACCTTGAGGCTGCAGAAACAGTGAAGTTAGCATTTGTCCTGAAAAGAACGGTACTGGGGCGCGCGATTGATCAGAGACGGCTGCAGTTGTGCAGACTCCCGTAATCCATCGTTTGCAAATCCAGAAAAGGCTTATTCTTGCTAGGGCGGGAATACTTACAACTTCATTTTGACTGCTGCTCACGGTTAGTGGTCGACTGGGTTCGTGATCGGATTTTGGATGAGGTCGTTGAAGCCGCAAAATGGAGATGTGGGCGGGCCGGAAAAACAAGCGAGCTTCGGCAAAACCTCGGCGGGGCATCCTCTTGCAAATGGGGACTTTGACAAAATTTCTAGACAACTGCAACAAGCATCACAGTGAACTTCGACGATCGACCAACATGAAGATAAAGGCATTGAGCAGGTCTGCCGCCTCAGTGCAGGCTCCTGGCTCCAATGTGGCACGCCTTGAAAGGAATTTAAACCCTGAAATGCACCCATTCGAGCGAGCTCGTGAATACACCAGAGCCCTCAATGCGACCAAGCTTGAGCGCATGTTTTCGTCGCCATTCCTCGCGGATTTCCAACCTGGCCATGTCGATGGAGTATACTCATTTGCGAAGGATCCGGAATCGTAAGGGAGCCATACCCCCAAATTTTATACCTAAATTAATACATTGCGCAGGTTAGAACATTTTGCCTCTGGCAGCGGAGACGGCGTTGTCAAAGTATGGGACCTCGGAACACGACAAGAGATATTCCAGAGCCAAGCGCATGAAAACATAGTTAAAGGAATGTGCTGGACCAGAGATCGGAAGCTCATAACTTGTGGGACGGATCGCACGATCAAGCTCTTTGACCCATATAATACACCTTCAAAAAGCCCTCCTACGGCGACATGGTTAGGTCAAACTGCCTTCACGTCCGTCTCTCACCATAGATCGCTACCTTCCTTCGCCGCTGCGGGCGCCAATATCTCCATTTACGACGTCTCCCGAGCATCCTCAACCCCCGTACAATCCCTTGCATGGCCCACTACCGTTGAAACTATCAATGCTGTTGCATTCAACCAAACCGAAACCTCCATCCTTGCCTCTGCCGCTACGGATCGCGCCGTTATTCTTTATGATCTCCGCACGAATTCTCCCCTCCACCGAAATGTTCTCACCTTTGCGTCGAATGCAATTGTAAGTTTCATAATTTCCAGATTAGGGATTGATGTTAACTAATATAGGCGTGGAACCCCATGGAAGCTTTCAACTTCGCCGTCGCCAATGAAGATCATAATGCCTATATATTCGACATGCGGAACATGAAAAGGGCTCTCAACGTCCTGAAAGGCCATGTCGCAGCAGTCATGAGCGTGGAATTTAGCCCAACAGGTGAAGAGTTAATTACCGGATCCTACGACCGAAGCATTCGACTCTGGGACCGCGCGAAGGGGCACTCGAGGGACATCTACCACACTAAGCGCATGCAGCGTGTATTCTCTGTGGCCTGGACTCCGGATAATAACTACGTGCTCTCGGGTAGCGACGATGGCAACATTCGTCTATGGCGGGCAAAGGCATCTTCAAGGCAGGGAGTCAAGAGCTTTGCCCAACGGCAGAAGCTGGAATACGATGAGGCATTGAAGGAACGTTATAAGCATATGCCTGAGGTTAGGCGCATTGCAAGACATCGTCATATACCGAAGCAGGTCAAGAAAGCCGGTGAGATTAAGGCTGAGGAGCTTAAGTCCATCAAAAGAAGGGAAGAGAATGAACGGCGGCATACCAAGAAGGGAGAAGTTAGGCGGAAAGCTGAGAGAGAGAAAATGGTTCTTGCCAGGGAACAGTAATGAGCTGGAGAACGATCTATTTGACCAAATGTTCTGCATAGCGGCGGCGTTAAGGGTTTGTCATCATCTTTGTAAAAGAAAGAGTCGGAGTTCTGGGATATTATTGCTCCCTCTAGAGCCATCCTGGAGCAGAGATATACCAATTACATTAGGCAAGCAAATTGCATGCATATCAAATCACTACGTGTATACTGTATTTGGCATCGAAACTGATTGTGGTGCTTGACAGTCCTGCAAATGGAAGTGGTTCATATTATAGCACGTGATGTGAGACACATCAATCACGTCATCTCCCGAGCTTATATGCGACTCTCGACTCAACATATCTACGACAGATCCAACTCCATATTATTCGGGAATATCTTCACCCACAAACTTCACTTCCTCATTTTCCCGTTTCCTTTTTCTCACAGCCATGAATTCTTCAGCAATTGAAATCCAAGATGCCAAGTTAAATGATCTCGGGCTTTCTAAAACAGTCGTAAATGAGGAGCAAGTATGCTGCTACAGTCGTAATCTAGGTTCAGTGTCAGAGAGAAATCCGATTCTTCTGCTTTTGCATGGGTATCCGCAGTCATCGTATATGTGAGTGGTTTTTCGTTGCCAGATAAGTTTTTTCTTTGTAAACTTCGTATTCTTTCCTTGAAATCTTATCTAAATATTGAGTAATCGTGTCTTCTCTTAAACGATCAATAATTTCATTGCAAATTTCAGTGTACAATTTAAGTGTATTTATTCATAGGGGTTTTCAACTAAACGATAAATCTTCCTTCTGCAATCCTCTGAACTGATCGAATATAGGTGGCGTCATGTAAGCTCCCGCCATCAACTTCGCTACTCAAAACACTTACCCTCCCAATACGCTTCCAACCCGAGCCAATCCGTTTATTTGTCTTCACTGTCTCTAATTCACTCTTAGGTGATCCCCCTCCTCTCTCCCACCAGCCCCCTCTTCGTCCCAGATCTCCCCGGCTACGGAGCTAGTGCACCCATCCAACAAAATGACAAACTTAGCGTCGGTAAAGCCATCGTCTCCGCTTTGAAGACCCTCATCAAACGATCCACTACTGTTTCTTCTCTGTCCGCCATTCCTATCGTCCTCATCGGCCATGACCGCGGCGCAAGAGTTTGTCATCGCCTCGCCGTCAGTGGTGTCGAAGGAATCAGTATATTGGGAGCCTGCCTAATGGATATAGTATGTGCTCTTTCCATCAGTATATGAGAACTATGATTCTCTTTCTCTTTTTGTTTCAGGTCAGAGGGAAAGATTCCAGAACACGTCCGGTCGCGATCACTTTCGTCCATTGTCCAGCTTCCCAGTAACACCTGAATAGGTCCCAACACTAACCCAATGGGCCGGCGACCCCCTCGAAATAACCGGCTACTTCCACTGGCCTCTCCTTGCCAATGTTGAACTTGCTCAAAAGATGATCACCGCATACGGCGGCGACAATTGGTGCCGCGATATGATCAAGCGCTGGGCCGGGAAGAACGACTCCGGATTCAAGTCTCTATCGTCAGATGACAGTCTATCCGTCTACGCCTCCTTCTTCTCCCACCCAGCGACGATAAAGGCGTCTAACGAAGATTACGCGGCTGGTGCAACCACAGATGTGGATCTTCAGAAGGGAGATCAGGATAATGGACGGAGAATCAAGTGCCCTTTACTATTAATATACAGTAAAGATTATATCGGCAAAAGATTCAATGTGCCAAAGGAATGGGCCAACTGGGTAGACAGAAGTTCTAAAATCGATTCCTTCGGAATCGGAGACGGAATCGGACATTTTGTTGTAGAGGAGGCGCCAAGGGATACGGCGGGGGCTATTGGGGGTTGGTTGGAGGGTAATTGGGGGGTTAGTGGTGGCCTGAGAATAGTGAGGGGCGGCGTGGCGTATGCGGGAGAAAGGTGGATGTGGTCGTAGTGGTGAGGGAGTTCGGCGGGTTTAATAATTTACTTATCAGCTGTATAGGAACCGCGAGTTTGCTATGTCAGAGGGTGGAACCATGAGTGGCATTCAAGTATGCAGGCCCATACAACAATAAGAAGCTCTACGATATGATTTCTTTTACAAGCACACTTTATGTCAGCTTTCATAGACAAGTGGATTACTCAGCTGCCAATACAACCCAGTCCCATACTCTCAGAGGAGACGCAACTGATTTTGTTAGAACGATGAGTGGGTGTGGACTGCAACGATATTCATGGAGCGAGGGGCGGACCGAATGATGTAGTCACTAAGCCCCGGGTTGGTCGTCCTGCTATGGATGGATGAGCATATGGCCTTATCTATGTTTTAGAACAACACTAAAAGCCCAGTCAGGCGTTCCAGCCATACCACTTGGTCGTTAAAGGGAAAAAAAGGATGAGAGACGGGCCGCCGGTAAAGAATATTAAGGTCTTTTGTTTTGGTCCAGGGCCCGTCACAGAGAGAGGCGACTTGCAAGTCATGGGTCAGGTCCTACTAACCTGGCACATAAGCAAATCACTAGCTGATGTATATAAGCAGAATTCGACTATCTCTATCTTTTCCTTCAATACTCTGTACTCCAGCTTGTACGTAGCTGTGCTAGGCAAAATTGACACCCGAATCCGCGTCCTAGATGACCCCGATATCCACTTCCAGATAGAGCCGAACACACTAGTCCTTACAATATCCTTGTCTCGTGTCGTTCCCTACAAAGGTATCATTCATGGCCAGACATTCTGTGTTAGTCCGGTAGACAGGGTCATGAATATACCGTCTTATGACTGAACACTGCATAATTTTACTTCTGTCTACACGCGGTTCCACCACGCGTCATTAACATGCTGCGTACGAAATTTACACACCTGAACTTGGAGTGTCTCCTGTTGTGTGAGGAGGAATTGAAAGACTTGGAACTGGAAGATATGAATGGGCATTTTATCCGAGAAAGCGTCTCCTTCCTCTGAGGATTGTTCGACCAGGTGAGCAATGAGTTGAGTTTGAGAGGAATGAAGTTCTGAGTCTTATAGACTGAATATTGACCTCCCATCGAACTTTCTGAGGACTATACTAGAGTTAAGAATAGAGCTTAGAAATTAGCGAATGAATCGATAGGTCACTTAACTATCTTAGATCATCTCAGAAAATACTCTGAAGAGAAATTTTACTCTGATATTTGGTTTATACTAGATCATGGTACTCATATTACCCTGCCTAATTAATTCAAGATGATAGATTTATACCTCTACTCTAAACCTGTAAGATTGTTGCAAGCTGATGAGGAGCGCCTCCAGAAATTTTGTCGAACAAGAAAGAGTTGCAGTGTTCCAGGCATCCGTGATTGCAAATTTCGTCCTCGAGATTAGGGCACTGGACCATTTCTGGACGATCCAACCACCCGGGGTGACACGCCGGTCACTGTCCACTACTAGGACCGCATTATCGAGACTAATACTAGCCATTGAGCCTTCAAGTATTTTGGCTTGGGTTGCATTAACTGCAGGTTTCATGAAGTTCCTGGGCAGGTTGATACTCGTTCCAGATCTTTGCTTGGAATTGTCTGATAGATCCTCAAGCTTCTGACACTCCTCGTAACGCATCTTCAATCGTTTTGATACTTACATATGAAGGAGACTGCATACTGACGACAAGACACCAACGCGTGCAGGAAGATTAAAGTTTGAGAATAGCCAGGAAGAGTTCCTCAATTGCCTTTTTCAAGGTCTCCGACTTCTTTTCTTGTTCATAGAGCGGTGAATTGCCATTGACTAGGAAATATTTCCACAAGTCATCAATTACAGCATTGTTGAAAAATAATTTTTCGAATCACGTATTGACAATTGCGGCATCGAGGAGTCGAAATACCAAGAGTGGTAGACATATCCTCAAGTCCGGTGAATTCGCCATGTGTATCTGTGGCATACACTTCGTTCATTCCAATGAGCTTACCCAGTGTCTCTGTAGTGAAAATCGCCCACACCCGACGACAAAAATGGGCGTCTCGCCGATATCAATCACGTTGTAAAGCTTCTTTCCAGTAGATATCCACTCGAGCGTCTTGTTATCAGTGCAGGTACGACAGTATTTTGGGGCATACTACGTCGCAAAGTCTGGGGCACTGGTGCCCCCATAGCAGCGTCATCGAGCGCCGTTCATTGAAAAGGAGCTGATTATATGGAGCTGAACAAGGCATGTCACATTCTATTTTGTGCTCGTATGACCAAGTGCATTTCGCAACGCAGGGAGCAAGCCTCATGGCAACTCAATGTGCATTTAGAATAAGCAACGGACAAGTTAGGTATTAGTATAGTTTATTCTTGAAGTATCCAAAGCCAAGAAAGAAAAGGAAGGTTATGTGAACTAAATCGAATCTAGCATTTACCCAAAGAGTCGCAGAGATCTAAGTGCAAGAGAGAAGTGTCGTGGCATGTAGTATACGGCAGAGGCAGTAAAGGAACAGTGATAAATATAAGCAGATAATAGAATGATTCCAGGTCTTTAAAATGTTTCGCCATAGAGAAGAAAATAGATGGCCCCAATCCCTACCTCAATGACAGGGCTTGGGACAGATGTGATTCCAAGTTCCGAACCTTCGATCACAGATCTTCCAACACTTTCTATGTGTAAATGTGAGTTTGTTTTTGGTCATCCCTTTTGGTACACTGACCACACGTACCGGGCCATGGATGGCCACAAGATAAAGTGGCTCCATGGGGTGTTGGACACTTGAAACGATCCGAAAGCATGTCCTGTGAGCGTTGTACCTCCACGTTATGTTGGCAGCCGGAGGCGTTCTTCTAGATAGTAGCACTACAGTAAACTTTACAGAGGCCCTGTGACAACTAACACGGTCTCGTTTTTGTAATGAGAGCATGAACCTGTATGTTATCCAATCTGACCAGATATATCGCGCAATCTTCTCCGCAGGTTGGCTTCTGACAGCCGTGGTTGCAGGGGCTGTCGCTGGCATGGCTATGGGCATGCAAAAACATTATGTACTGATTCTAAATGCTACATGGCTTGACAAAGATGGCCGCAATCGGGAAGATGGCGATCGTAGAGTAACCTCCACCCGCGCTCTGGGCTGCGCCTGGGAAAATCAGCCGGTTGAGAGACCTGGATTTCCATTCCTTGATGCCGAGGGCAGCAAAGGGCGGAATAATCCCCCCACAGATTCCGTGGCCTGGAGCATGTTAACAACCTTCTGCCATCTAGGCATGTTTGAGCAGGTCTCGGAATTTCTGATCACGTGCATGCCAGAGTTCTGTAAGTCTCTAGTGGATGCCTACCAATGATTTTAAAGCCATCTTTATCGACTTCGGTTTAAATTAGGGATATACCAGCTGATATTTCTGGAAAAGGTGATGTTTCAGGCTTGGCCAATTCACTTTCTTCTGCACACTATGCAGTTTACCAAGGCTGCATCTCATGGACTGCTGTTAGTACCTAAACTCATACGGTTTGGCAAGAAGGGAAACTCTTGGATTTCGTTTTGATTTGTGCTTGGGATAACTTACGAAGATTTCGGTCTTCCAAAATTGTGGACTGATTCTGGCTCCCGGTTTGGGTGATCTTCTCAATTTCTATGGCCTGGAGGTATTCTAGAAATTGACACAACGCCTGATTAATGTAGCAACTGGATCAAGCCAGTTTAACTTCTCGAACGGAATATTAGTGACTTATAGAACAACCATCTGCTCAAACCAGCCTTCTCCATGCAGGGCAGCAGAATCCTCGTTAGGTTGGGCGCCCAGGTAAGATTTTCCGGTATCCAGCAGACCCCCTGGATAAAGCGAATTTACGAGAAAACGTGGCTTTTAGAGCTTCACATTGTTCATGATGAAGATCAGTTCATGAACCTATCAGATCGATGAGGTTAGACGTATTGGTGATAATGATAGTGTAATTGACAGATCATCGTTGTCCGTCTTTAGACCGGTTTCAGAGAAAACGAGAAATGTCTATCTCTAACATAAACTGGAGGGGAATATTTAGTAGCCCATGCGGGTACCCAAGTGTTAATACTTTGTGGTATAATATATTGGCAGAAGGGCATTCAACTTAGACGTTGCATATGCTGCAGGTTCCCACGAATTGGCAGGAATATATTATAGGTAAAATTGTTAGAACTCAACAAGAAGCCCTGGAGTTTTCAGGCAACTGGATTGAATCAAACATTCCAAGGCGACCTGACCCTCTCCGGAGAGTTTAGCTGTGATTGTCCCTTGATGTTGGTCGCTGACAATATTGTGTTCCTTTGTAAAGTGGGGGCATTTATCGTTGACTGTAAAGAATAGGTGGGAACCCCCGTTGCCCTCAAGCAAGATGAAAGAAAGCAAAAACTCTTCTCCTAGTCGCTTTGACTCTTCCCACCATTTACACCTTTCAGAAGCCGACGTATTGTGTAGCATTAAAAGCTGATTGAGTGTTATGATTGGCCACTACACCTCGACGAGCCTTAAATGAGACGTAGCTAAGTATGATGAAGTCGACGGTTTGAAAGCAGATAGGTAGCTGGGCGCCGTTCTGAAAAATCCCCATAGCATCTCAATTAAAGTCAGTGTCTGGGGACAGAAAAACATCAAATACTTAAGGTGGCTAATCATAAGTCGTAGAGATAGGGGGAAACGACGTTCAGCAAAAAGAGTGTTCGACATCAACTATTTCGAAGGCCCGCACAGCCAAACAGTCACTGCTGCAAAGAGAGCACTAAAGGCAAATGCGCAGTGTTGGTAAGGTTGAAGAGGTGCATATAGTCCTGGTTGTGGTTGAGGTGTTGAATATTGACTGGTGTTATTAACTGGCTCAAGCTTCCCAGGTTCTGAAAAAGGGTTTTGACGAGCGTATATAAGAACATCACGTGAGTTATCTAATCAAGGGACTCACGTCGAAAGTTAACCTTTTTAATAACCAATTCAATGGGATATATCTTGAATCTTTATCGGATGAGAGAGGTAGGACTTTTACAGATCGACTAGTGCGGCGATAGAGCCTCAGAATCAGGTGTAGTCCAGATTAACACTGCGTCTCAAAGTAGATTGGGTTGGTATTTTAAATTATCGTTGCATTGATCTCATCTCCTAAAAGATTATAAAGTGGTGATTGCTCTGTTGCTCTGCTATAGCGAACTCTCAATCTTTTGTATCCTCCCCATAACCTTATTCCACTTCTCCCACTCTCCCTCAGGCAGTTTGCCAATCAACGGTAACCTATTTGCCTCCAAGGTTCCCATCCTTAGCACCCTGTAGATACCTTCTTTGATTCCAATTATACCGTACTTTCCAACAAATTCTTCCGCACTGCTGACTGCATACTGCAGCGAATGTACCTCCTCCAACGCCTTCGGCTCGATGGGCCTCTTCTCGGCAAGCTCCATGAGGCGTGATACGGTCTTCGGGTATATGGCTGCAAGCCCGTCAATAACACCTGCTGCACCAAAGAAGACGATGGGACCGAGTTGTTGACCGAAGCCGCTGAACACACGGAATTTGGAGTGGTTGATTTCAGGGTCGAGAGAGACTTGGACATGGTGAGAGACGTTGCCGTGGGACCTGAAGTTAGGCCTTAGCTCTACCATTTTTACATTCAAATTTAGGAAAATTGCTTACATCTTACAACCCACAATGTTCGGATGTTGTGCCAACACCGTATACGTCTCCGGTGCGATCTGTATTCCATTCGTGACACCAGGGTAGTTATATCTGCTCTCATTAGCTCCACCTCAGAGTCTCACCTTTCCAACTTACATCAGAATCGGCAACGGGCTCTTATCAGCAACCAATGTATACCACTCCTTCAAACCCTCCTGACTCGCCGCCGGTCCAAAGTAACCTGGCGCGAGCACCAACCCCCACTGTGCGCCTGCCTTCTTAAAATCCTCTAACCACTCCAAGACCTCTTCGATACCATTGATCAGCACGCCGGCCATGATGGGGTAGTCAGGGAATCCTGCTTCATCGAGGCCTTTCCGGACGCCAGACACCAGGTCGAAGCGTTCTTGACGGTTGAGATGTATGGCCTCGCCAGTAGATCCGAGGAGGACGAGACCACGGATGCCATTTTTCGCGAGATGAACCGAGTGTTTGATTTGGGTTTCGACGTCGACTGCGGGTTGAAGGACAGTGGGTGCGGGTTTGAAGAAGGTTGGGACAGGAACGAATACGCCGGTTGGTGGGGATGTCATGGTCACGGGGTATATACGGGATGCTGTTTTGGGTGAGCTGTTGTGTCAACAGCCTTCAAGAAGAGAAAAAAGTGAATAAAAAAGTGAGACAGAAAAGGAGATGTTTCTCCCATGAAGATATTATTTCTTTGCCTCGGTGCAACTCTCTCCGTAAACATGACGATTGTGCAGCTCTTGTTCGAACCCTTTACCCCGCCCCCGCTTCCCCGACTTCGGTCCGTATATAAATGTTCTCCACTTCAATCGGCATTTGGCCTTTATTTCTTTCGAGTAGTGATTCCAATTGAAAGAATATAGGTATAAATACTAAGTATGTTTGGTTTTGCTGTACCTATTTCTGTCATAATTTCACTCCCAGAAATATCATCATCTCCATCTCTATAACTCATTTCCATCACCAATTCAATATCAAACCCGGAAACAAGTGATAGCAATCAAATCAGCTTCTGAATCGGTGGAAATTGTCCCGAAAACGTCCCCCCTAAGGTTTCAATTGCCGGGCTCACGTCACGTGTATTCAGTTGCCGGTCCTACAGGATACTACCAATTTATACTTCTATACTGCATTTTTACGACCTGATTCCCTTCTAGTACCCTACCATATATCAATTTTTCAGTTCTTCACAATGGGAAAAATAGCGAGCATCGAATACTTCCGCGTGCCTCCCAGATGGCTCTTCGTCAAAATAACTGACGAAAACGGGAACATAGGATGGGGAGAAGCGTCATTGGAAGGGCATACACAGGCGGTGGAGGGGTGTCTGGATGCTTGGATAGGCAGATATGTCGGCTTTGAAGCAGAGTAAATGCATATGTTTTCTGGTTAAACTTATATATCATTGACTTCTCCTTAGCGAAATCGAGCACATATGGCAAATGTCATGGCGGACCAGTTTCTACCGCGGTGGTCCCGTCTTCATGAGCGCATTAGCAGGAATCGATATCGCGTTATGGGATCTCAAAGCCCGGAAACTAGGTGTACCGATATACCAACTCCTCGGTGGGAAGGTGAGAGATAAATTGAAAGTCTATGCCTGGATAGGAGGCGATAGACCAGGAGACGTGCTTGCACAAGCGTAAGAGTGACATCAACTCTTTTCCCGATAACATATACTAAACGGTATCTTACCAGCCAAGCGCGCAAAGACCAAGGCTTCACATCTGTAAAAATGAATGCAACCGAAGACCTCGCCTGGCTCGACTCTCCCTCCGCTCTAGACTCCTGTATAGATAGGCTAAAGGCCGTCAAGTCCTTAGGCTTGGACGCCGGCCTCGACTTCCACGGCCGCGTCCACAAACCCATGGCAAAGCAACTCGCCAAAGCCCTCGAACCCCATCGCCCAATGTTCATTGAAGAACCCCTCCTCTCTGAGCACATCGGCGGCATCAAAGCCCTAGCAAATCTAACGTCTACCCCAATCGCTCTCGGTGAGCGCCTTCACAGCCGCTGGGAAGTCCGACCCTTCCTCGAGGCCGGCTGCGTCGACATCCTGCAACCAGACATTTCTCACGTTGGCGGAATATCGGAAATGAAACGCATAGCAGCTATTTGCGAAGCCTACGATGTTGCTTTAGCCCCGCATTGTCCACTGGGTCCAATTGCGTTGGCGGCGTGCGTGCAGGTGGATGCGACGTGTGCGAATTTTGCGATTCAGGAGATGAGTCTGGGAATCCATTATAATGCGGGGAGCCAGGATTTGACGAGTTATATCAGAAATCCGGAGGTTTGGAATGTGGAGGATGGGTATATTGGACTTTTGAGGGGCGTGGGGTTGGGAATTGAGGTTGATGAAGAGATGGTGAGGAGACTGGCGAGGGATGCGAAGCCGTGGGTTAGTCCGGGGTTTATTGGGCCGGGGGGTGAAATTAGAGAGTGGTAAACAGGAGAATTATGGTTGGATGGAGTTTGGTTGAGAGACGTATTTGTGAAATCGACGTCGGGTTACTTTCTAATAGTGATGTTCTCACCTGCCACCCGGTCCGTGCTCCTTTTTCCCCTTTCCCCCGCCGTTCGTTTATGTAAGGCCTCTCGCGTCCCCTTAAATACCTTATTCTCCCAAGGGTTGGAAAGCGGAAGGCGCACGAGAGCAGGGAGCAAAAACTCAGTGTCAATTTACCTTGTGATCCATGTATACTTTGCGAAAAAAATTCGAGAAGTTGACTTAGAAAAAAGTGGCGGGAAGTCCCTATGGGAGCAAGAAATTGTCTTCTAGACAAGAAATGTGAGAGTTTGACAAGAAACCGTGCCCGAAGATGGATATGGTAGAGGTGTTGGGAGTTTTCAAAATAAATTGAAAACTACCGCATGGTTGTTGGTGTCCAGATCAATGTTGGATGTATTCCAAATTTCGAAATTAAGATCATCTGTGGAAATTCTGGGAAACCAAAAAAGCGCAACCCCGTATTTACGCGGGTTCTAAATGAGTCCCGAGAGAACTGGGTATCTAGTGTTATGGTGGGTGCCGTCGAGAGTTTGCGAGGAATATCCTCCATGTGAGAAGCGTTTGAGGGATCAAAATATCTCACGAAGCGGATCGCAAAGACACGTCGTTTCAAAGGCAATGAGCCAGTGAGACTATTAGATCCTCACATCTATTACAGATGGGGAAAATGACCAGGATGCTTCTCTCAATCGATTGAGAATATCGAAATGGCAATAGCCACTGAATCAGAAAAGAGTTTATCTGGTTTCTGTAATTACTTCAAAATACACGTATTGTTTCCAATCCACCGCTGCCGTAATTACACGGAGATTTTCATTAAAGAGAAACAAGGGTTTTGCTTTGTCAGCAGAGGGAGAGTCACATGATCATGTTCACCATTTGTGTATGACATTCCTGAGCACTTTTCTTTCTCATAATGCATATGTAAAAGAAGAAAGTCTCTTTAAAGTTTTTGAAGGATATTGGGATATGGTGAGATTTGGCTGAGATTAGGATCAAAAATTGACTACCACTCACGGAATGGGTAGCTCTTTGCCGCGAAGGGAAACGAAATTTCAACCCACACACTATCATGAGTTGGATTGGAACAAAAAGTCTTCTTAAAATATCATCATTGAGTTTATCGTAGAGTTAGAACATTTTGACATGCATCAGAACTAGGCTCAAACCATGTCCTGGGATCAAGTGGGCTTGAAATCAGATATAGACCTGATTATATAAAGACAGATCGACTTACGCAAAAGTTTGTGGGCCGTGACATGATTCAACAAAAAAAAAACAGTCGAGGAAGACATACGAAGTTTGGCTGAGCGTGGGAAAATGCCAGAGCGCCATAGACACGTGGGAAATAAGTCCAAGTCCCTGCTATATAAGTTGGGCCATGATAACGAATAAGCTGATTAGTGCAGAAAGGTAAAGTTTAGGTTTCATCAGGTGGAAATAAAGGGCAGGGCTGAGGTACGATGGTGAAGAGGGCGTGATGATGATGAACATCATCCGATATATACCACTTTCTTTATAATATTAATAACCATTGAGTTAACAAGCTGCGCAGCAAGCTGTGAACATTTGTGCACGTGATGTGTTGACTACTCTATCTGTGCGACATGGTTTAAATGGAAGCTTCGAGGTAATAATGCTCGATAAAGATGTATAGTAGACTTTTGCCCTTTAGCAGAAATAATAGTTGAAGCAGTGTCTAGTCCGACATGGAATAGCTCATCACTAAGAGGAAGAAGTACATAGAACTGATGATGGTGACCTAGAACCTAATCAAAAGCCAACTCTGACAACATGGGCTCCCTAGCATATTTGTCTTCCTTATAAGCGCACCCAGCAGGTCAGAACTAATGATGGAGGCGTGTATCAATTCCTTCCCGTAAACCGGCATACGAAAGTCAAAGTGATGTGAGACGGTTTTGCAATATTAGCCGGGTGCAACTACTTCACATAAGCCCGAACTGTAAAATCCGTGAGCCTGGTAATGGAATTCCACCGAATTGTAAGACGATGAATATAAATCTGGCAGGTGTCTTGAATCGGAGTCTCGGGTACAGAGAGGCTGTCTCGGTGAAAAGAAAGACCCCGCATGCTAACTGTGCCGAATGAGAACAAAGGATCAGGATTTAGGCATCAGAAACAAGGCCTGTAAGGTCCCGCGAAGTCGACGTCATTGACGGCTGGAAGGTTACATGATATGATGGTACATACATTGGGTGAGACATGGAGTGGGAAGCAGTCGTAGTGCGACATCTTTATAATAAGAAAGATAACGCAAGAGATATTCCTTTTGCAGTGCTCCTCCTTGCTTTTGTGATGCTCCTGCGCATACTAGCCAGCTGATCGTGAGAGGAGTGAGCACGTGGGAGCGGATGGGCATTCTGGGAGAGTTGATTGCATGCGGAATGCATGAAACTTCGCTCCATCCAGCCCTATCGAATCAGGCAGCACGTCCAGTATGCGGTACTTGAAGAAACAGAGAGCTGGGACTATACCCCGGATTGATAGACGAAGTAGTGTAAAGGAAGCGGGAGATGGTCATGTTCGCGGGGAGTGCCGACTCCATAACGCTTTTCCGTGGACAGAAAGTTCACCGATGAGATGTAGATTGCATGCATCGGACTCACGTCTCAGCTGACTTGGCTGTTGGCGCTTTATTCGAGAAAGACTTCGGTGAGTGTTCTGCGTTGGCAACTTGGCAGGTCTCGGGGCTGGAACTTAGCTGTTCCTGAGTGCGGGCCAACCACACGGCGAACGGCCTCGGGCCGCCGATGACAACACAACAACCTGGAACTCAAGTCAGTCAGCACTGAACCCTCAGCACCACCACATTCGCTCATCCTCCCGTGCCAGCTCAGATGTTCCTACAGTTCTACGCCACAGGCACTCCCCTTTTGCTGCAAAAGAATACCTTCTGCATCCTCCTCCAGCAACCTGCGGCCGCGTTGAGGGCGCTCTGCTCGCCATAGGGACCGCCATTATTCGGCTGCGCTACCGAACAACACCTTACACCACTCATCGTCACCGTGACCACAACCTCTCCTCACCACCACCCAGCACACACGCAGCAGCATGCAACCGGCTGGCGACTACCCCACATTCTTTGAAGCATCATCATGACCGATCACGACGACTCCTCCCGCCTCCATACTGCCCCGCAAGAGTCTGCAGCGCCCGTTGCGAGTGCTCCTAACCAGGCCGTCGTGGCTCCCACAACTTCTGCAGCCCCCGCAAATAGATCTCAAGCACCCGCATCTGGCTCCGGGAGAGCGTCCTCTGTTCATAAAAAGCGTCAGACAGTCAGCGGATCTCGCTCTCGGGGGCCCTCTGCTCCCCCATCTCGTACAAACTCGCCGTTTCCATCACGAGACAATTCTCCACACCGGCATCAACAGCGACAACCCGCCTCCTCAGGGCCGACACCCAAGTCAGGACTACGCTCACGGAAAAATAGTACTGAGGCGAGTCCCAATAGAGCCCAAATCCTTGCAGGAACAGCATCTACCGTACCCTCTGCAGCAGCCATACAGAGAGCGCTGTCGTCTGCAAACATCCCTTCTATACCACCCACATCACTACAGGACCCCTCACGCCTCCCCCGTCCCCAGAAAGCTTCCGCGGGAACAAACTCTGGGGATGCCACTCCTCATTGGCCCGTCTCGCCCAGACTGAAATCACCTCCGCCAGAATCTGGTACTCGATCGCGTTCACGCCGGAATTCGCTCCGATCTCAGGCCAGAAATATCAGCGCTGCCTCCTCGGCCCCTTCCATTGTTGTGCAAAGTTCTTCGCCAGCGCCCACTTCACGTATACCAGTGGTGGATGAAGGAACACATAGTGACTTGGAGGAACAGCCGCCCATAATGAGCATGAAAGGCTCATCGAGGGGTGCCAGCGGTGCTGTTCCAAAGCTGGAGACCGTACAAGAAGCCAGCCTTCCTACATCGCCCGGATTTGATGGTCTGGAGGTGCAAAGGTACTGTCACCGTGGTTCCCCTATTGTCCGGACCTCTTCACGCCATCTCTCCCCCTTCGTCTCCAGCCTTCTAGCATGGGTGGTCACTATTCACTTCTGAAGCTAACGTCACTACAGTGTACCTCACAACAGTCAAAGGAACACCATTTCTGAGGAAGATTCGAGTGACGTCACGACTTCGAAAGTCACAGAGGATCTGACCAAGGCATCACGGCATCCTGAGAGCGAAAGCGATGGTGGGGTAAACAATCCTGAACGCAGGGACAAATCGTCCGAAATGCGGTCTTCATCCTCCCAACGGCCGAACATGTCATCGAAAGCGTCATACTCGTCTCTCTCTACCATCAAGTCGAAAGCGGAAGTGCCTTCCAAGAATATGACAGTGGAGACGGAGACCGTCCCATCCATACCTCAGGCACCCCTTGTCAGCAACCAGGACCGCATTGTTTCTGGAAGAGGAGAGCCAAGCGGAAGCTTACGTCTGAAGCCGAGTAACGAAACCATTCGACCAAGGAAAGAAAGATCAAGGCCGAAACGAAAAGCAGCTTCGATCAACTCGGGAACTGGTAGGTTGCCACGCTCATATCATCATCACCACCATCCCACTGCATCTTTTTCTGGGAGTCCGATCTCGCATGATGACAGGCGGTCACTGGTGTCGGTCATGACCTCCAGCCCAGAAACCGCATTGCGGAGCCCCCCTTTACATTCCCCCTCCCTAATATATTTACGCACACGTACTGACTCATGGTCGCGAAAAGCTTCCTCGAAAGCAGACGTCTTTGAAGCCAAGGTGGCCAGCGCAGTTGACGAGGCAAATTCTTCCGATTCGGACGAGACGTTTGTCTACGAATCCAATCCGCCGGATTCTCAACCCCACCGCAATCGCCATCACCATTCACGAACGCCAAGCATGACCTCCATCAACAGTATGGCCGACCCCAGGACAGTGATTCGGGATTCGCATCGAACGGCAGGCAAGAAGAGCAGTATGAAGTTTGCAAATAATCCCTACAACAATCCAGATCTGGAGGATGATTTCGGCGAGGGGACAGTACGAGGTCCTTCGGGAAGAACGGCCGGCGGTCCGTACCACCATCATATCGGACGCCATGGCCAAGGGAGAGGGGTCTTGAACCAACACCAAGTTTTGACCGGCGATGTTTCTGGAACCCAGTCCTCCAAGACGAGAGTCATATCTTCCCGAGGGCCCTCCCAGCCTAGCAGCCCAAGGTTCCAGCCGATGCGGATGCAGAATGGAACTATGAACAGCGCCCGCGGCAATAAAAATGGAGAGTATTCAGCCTATGACATTGATTCCGCTGGAGTAGCCGACGATGAGAGAACGCCTCTGATATCGAATATCCGGTCCCCTCGGAGCAGCCGCAACTCCCGGCGACCCGAAAGCGGGAGTCTACGCCAGTTTGAACTTCATCAGAGACGGCGCAGCTCGAGCTGGTGCAACAGAGTCGCCGGGGGCCTTGTGCTGGCAATACTTCTTCTTGTGCTGATCTTCAGTACTGTCGGACTCGTATTTGCGACCACCAAGCCGCTGTATGGGCTCAAGGTCCGAGAGGTCCAGAATGTCATTGCGAGCCAGGAAGAGATCATGCTGGACCTCCTTGTCAGCGCTGTTAACCCCAACATCATTGGGGTAACGATTGCAGACATGGACGTGAATATCTTTGCAAAGAGCAAGCATATCGGGTCTGATAAATGGTGGCGTGAGCATGGTAGACGTCACGACAATCAGGAGGATTGGCAACATATCTCGGGCCCACCTGATGAGGTTACAGTAACGACACGAGACATGGTACAAGCCCAAAGCGGCATCGATGAAGGCACAGATCCAATCGAGGATCCCGAAGTTGGCGAGCCGCGAACCATGCTTCTTGGCCGCATTTTCCGCTTCGACTCTCCCCTGCAGTTCGAAGGAAACTTCTTTAAACACATTTCTGTTGAGTCATTGGGAGAGCTACGCTTGCCAAAGCCTGGAAACAAGACTGAATCAGGCGGACCAGAGAGATGGGAAGAAGTACTCAAGTATCCCTTTGAATTAATCCTGAGGGGCGTCTTCAAGTACCAGCTACCACTAAGTACACGAGAGCACACCGTGCCGATCACGGCTTCCTACTTTTACGAGCCAGAAAAAGAGAGGAAGAAGCTGCCGAAGCTTATATCCACAGAAGTTGATTCAAGTTCGGCACCGAGCGATGTAAAGATATTGAAGCCATGGGGTCGTTGGGACCCAAGAGGGCGGCTACCGCTTGAGAGATGAATGTTTCAGATTTTGTAACTGGACATAACGGCAGCCACAAAACAGATACCCATACACTACGGATTTACGACAATAGACTGGTCTCGCTGGATCGCACTCACGGACCGAATTTGGCTCATCGCCTTCACGACCGTTTCCTTGCAAATGTGCTCGACACTGTATTACACGACTGAATCCTTCCTTTTCCTTCCTTCCCTCGCCGCATTTCAGCGGAGTTTTTGTCTGTGAATTCAATTTTCAGGAATCCTGTCTCGCCCGCTTCCGACTGTCGCTTCAGCCATGTGTGTTTTCAATCTCACCGGATATCCACAGCCTGCCAGCTTGCTCTTTTCCTATTGTAATTACGTCTGTTACGTTCAGTGGCATGATTTACTTGATTGCGCTGAACTTTATCCTCTTGTTATCGGGATTTTCACGTGGGCACTAGAATGGAAATCATCTAATATCGTCGGTCTATCGGTAGGCTCTTCTCAGGAGCATGGATCATTAACACGAGTGTTTGCCTTGTATTGGTACGGTGTCGCATGGAGGGCTGTCAAAGAGAGGTCAGGACAGGTTGCAAGGAAGTGTGGAAGATGCTGAGGGAAGTGCGGTGTATATTTGTCGTATGCCTAGGTAAGCGATCAGCCATGCAAGTCTTGACATGCACCGGATTCGGGCACAGTCAGGCTGAGCATGAGAATTAAAGGATATCTTTCCTACCCTAAAGCCTTGCAAGGTGGCGGCATGTGAATTCATATCATCACCGTTGTGGACTCGCGCATATGTGGCTACCAAGTAGTGTGAACCATACCGAGCAGTATGTATGGACTAAATTGAACCATCTCTCGACACTTGGCGACCACTTTACAGACTCCCCATATTCCCCGACATACCTCACCGCACAATGCCTCATGGCCGTCCCACAACGCATACCCACGCATACCCACGCCCCTCCCCTGTCACCACTCAAAACAGCTTGTACCACACCGCAAACCATATAGCTTTGGCGCTATCCATATCTGTCATGCATACACCCCTCAACGCCTGCAGTTCCGCTTAGTCATCCTCCTTACCCCTTCTCGACCCTTGCCCGGGTCTGGGGATCAAAACTGTTTCAACTCTTTGCCTATATTTGGTGGGATTATGGAAGACCAAAAACTGGATGCAAGGCTACGGATGGTGGGGAGGCATGAAGAAAGGGTAAGTGTCACGGTGTTGCGCGAGAGAAGGCCAATCGTTATATTGATTACCCAGGTAGCTAACTTTATGAAATGAAAAGGATTAAAGAAGAAGGAGAAGGGGTGGGTAGCAAATCCTAGGTAGGTGTCCTCCGAGCACTAGTGATTAAGCGACCCAATAAGGTTGTTAACCACGCACGTGTTCATCATTCACTACGAAGTGGTTCAACCTACATGAGGCAACCCACCCAGCCTATGCAAGCATGTGAGTCGTCACAGTAGGGGAGGCATGGGAAATTAGGAGCAGGTAGTATCATCATGATTTATAAGCAAAGGGCAACTAAGAACATCATAATTAGAATCCGCATGAGCGCGAGAGCTAAAGTCTCTTAAAATTAGAAACCGAACGATAAATGGGGATATTCAAAGTCAACGCAGACTGGTGATAAGGTGGGAGAACGTCGGAAGTGTGAAAATTCAAAACAGCAGAAGATTTTGGAAAGTGCTTTCTTACGAAATCCCAATGAAAAACGACATCGAAAGTCACCAACTCGGCCTTAATCTGAAGTTAGGAGGGCTGGAAGATGCATATATCTAACCAGTCACCGCAAAGTAATACCTTAAGAGAAGGCTCATGCCGAAACTAGAGAAATCGGTTAACAGCTGAGCGCAGAGCTTGCAATATCGGAGGAGTCTGTCAAAGCAGGCAATACCAAGACAGCTGCAGCGTTTTCTAATGCTTAGTTGTGGAAAAAAAAATAACCAAAAATGGGTATGTAAGCCGAATTCGCTGGATTTTCGAATTCGCTGGAATGGGCTATTGCCCAGGAATATGAGACTCAGGCGTGAAAGGCCTTCGTCACGTGCCTTCGTTCATTTAACAAGCTGAGCAAATGCTTAGTCTCAAGGCAGAACTTCGGCTGGAACTGAAAGCGCCAGCCTCTAAGCGAACACTATATGCATGTAAGCCCTGCAGCAACTTCATAGACTCCTTAGCAATACCACTCTGTTATAACCTATACTTATCGTTTGGTAGCCTTGCTGCGTATACCCTTACATTCGCAGTCCTTAGAGAACCCAATGACTTTGAAGATAAAAAAGGTGAGTGGCGAAGCATATGTTGGATTTGCTTTATTGCTATCGGTTAAAGAGTTAGCGCTGTTGTCTATGGGTTAAAGGAACCTCTGATCTTTTTGCATGGGGTGAATGTAGTCGAAAGACTATTTCACCGTATTCAAACGTTGGGAAAGATAGGATACAAGTTTATAACTTCAAGAAATCTGGATTTTGGAACGGATTGCTTCTGGGTGATACATTAACAAGAAACATCTCCACCGAAATTCACGTGCCCCAATGGCTAACTGAAGTCCTGAAATCCGAGTCTGATGTCGTACTTCCAAATCATAGTAGCCGAGTACGCTATTGGTTTAAAAATCTCAGTGGAAATGGATATGGAATTTGAACTTCATGGTGAACTTTTGGAGAGGCCAGCTTGCAGGGTATCTTATATTTCTCATCCACCTACTCAGCCATCATAGCTGCCCACGCAACTAAAAACGCCCAAAACGCCACCGCCAACACCCCCGGTCCCCTATTCACCTTACCCGAGCATCAGCCGCGGTAGAGGCGATGATTGTCTTTCCGTCTTGGTTCACCCAAGTTTCTTTAAGGATTGAGTGGATGCGTTATCCCTCCAGCCATACAGTGTTAAGTGATTTCAGGATAGGCACAGCAACTCCTTAATACCTGCCATAGCCTTCAGCTCGATTTCCCAACCATGACATTTCTCATCGGAACTAAAAAGCGCTGCGACAATTTTATAAAGTATTATAAACTTCTCGCCAACGTTACTCACCCGGCAGTTGATGTTGAAATAAAGAAGTCTTGGCTGAGAAGTAGATTAGCGCCCCCGACAATAGTTACATCGATCTCTCCGGCGAGGAATTTTTTTGACATCCTTGGTGCACTGCAACCATACCAGTCGAACAGCCAGTTGATAGTCATACTTAGCCTCGCAAAGCGTAGAAATGAGAGGTGCAATTGGAGAGCGAGGCACCATCGGCGCCCAAAAGAGGTACGATGGGAGGGTTTCTGAACCTGGTTTTTTGAATCTCTCGGTAGTCAGGGTTGGAGGTCCCGCTGTAGGCTGAGGTGTCGGAGCAAGCAAGTTCATTTACTGGAATCCCAGCTGTAAGTTAACATAAAAGTTGGATTAGCAACCTTCTGCAGATGCATGAAAGGACTGATTATCTTCCGCTGCTTCATAAACAGCATCGAGCAAACAATCTCTCCTGGTGGATTCCAATCCTTCCGCATATTAGTGTCAGACATCGGAAGTAGTTGGAAGTTGCGGCGCGGTTAGGCGAGAGCAGTCAGTTCCCTGAATCATGTTAAGTGATTAGGGGGTGGTTGATGTTGAGCATTCTTTCCGGTGAATACGATTCAGGGAGTGGGGAAAAACTGAATAACTGAATTGTGTTGGTACCATGGGATTTCCGCCCGTGCACCGCCTGTATGTATCAGTTACGGCAATGGCCTTTAATTAGTGTCACGTGCCAACAAGCTATCAGACGAAACTTATGACTCTTCTTTAACCATTATTATGCATTCTGTCTGACTCAAGCGTTCAACTAAAGACCAAGTGGAGATAGTGAAGGCTCACGAATGAGCGCAATACTTTGATCCAGTCCTCCGTTTTAATGTTGCACAATAATCACAACCCCTTCGCAGGTCGCTCTTGCTCACCAGCCTCCCGAATAATCTCACCAATCGCCCTAACATCCGATATATTGAATGGCACATGATGTCCTCCTTCATGTATATATGTCCTTACCCACGAAGTGTCGCATAGGGCCCGCGCCACCCTGGACTGCACCTTAATAGACTCCGGTTCTCTTTGCCCAGTGACATGAACGGTCGGAATGCGAACTCGATCTTGAAACAACTGGGGGTGTATCAAACGCGGAAGACTTTCAGACTGAGTACTGTTCAAATCCCTATCCGGCAAGATCCCGTGGACGCCCATCGACTGCATTGACAGAAGCACTACCTGGAGATACTCCGTGAAGTCGCGTTCCGGATTCTGTTCCAGGTATGATTCAAATGAGAAAATGCCGCCTTGTGGGGTTGGGTATTCGAATTTTGTGCAATCCTCGCGAAATAACGGCTGGATGACTTGTTCGAGACGGTCATCGGGCGAAAAGATAGCAGTGGTGGAGAAGAGAGCGGCAAAGGAAAATGGATTGGGATACCCTCTCTGTTGGTACTCAAGGATGTAGCTCACAGCTATGGATGCCCCCAAGCTAAACCCGAATATGCCTTCGAAAGGTCCATACATTTGGACGAAAGTATGGATGCGGTCCAATGCTTCTCGTATTTCAGTCGCTGTGAAGCCAGTGGTATGTGAGTAAAAGGGACCTGAAGCCGAGTTGGGGACTCCTAAATTTATCGTTAGATCTTTCTCATTCTGGATTCATTGATGGACATGCGAAGCGAGCATTTTACCGGGCCCTTTCCCGCAGAGTATTGGTCCATCGAGAAAAGTGAAGTGGTAGTTATGTCCTAGGTGGCTAGCTAAAGGCGACAGCTGCTCCTCCAATATGGCAGCCGACGACCCAAGGCCATGCAATGCTAGAATTTTCATTAGACTTTGAACTAGAATAATCGACTCTGAATGCAAAACTGATATTTTTGGGAGGGCAGAAACGGAGGCTGAATAGTAAGGAGAAGTGGGCAGTGTGATTTCGGACTATGGAATCAAACTCAAAGGCTAGTTTACGTACAGATCAGAAGGTTTATTTCCAGGTAGTACCCGACGCTCTTCTTGCATGCGACGCGCCTTCACCTTCCCTGTCAGTCTAAATTGGGTTCTACCCTAGTACGGATATTCCGATATCAGCTCGCAATCCCTTCCGAAAGCAGATTGGTTGTCAGCATCGTTCCGTTGTAGACCCAATAATCTCATTTACGCGTTGTCTTAACAAACATAATGCATAGTCGATAAATCTGCCTCATTTTTTCACACCATCGGCCATTTCCATACTCACGAAGTCGCGAGATATGTCGCAATAATCCCGCCCAGCATACCACTTGGCCCTTAACCTGCTTTCGGCATCTTACTATGCTCCACGGCCAAAGCGCCAATGATTGATAAGTATGTCAGCACAACAGGAAGCTGCCATGAATTTTTCAGTACATGATTGAAAACGCGCAGTCCCATAATCTTGTGATCTTCAAACACTCCTTAGGTAATTGTTGTGATACCCCCGTTCGCCACATCACTCTTGTCGAGACCTTCAATACCGAGACCTTCAATACCGAGACCAAAAAAGCCGTTGGTTAGGTTATTCGTGGATAAAGCTTGGGCGACTGAGATGTAGATTGAACTATGATCCACATCAAATACGTTAGACCGATGGATCTCCCGGATGTTCGGAACCAAACTCACCCGCCGATGGTCTGCATAAACATAACCAAGCTAGATCCAATGGGGATACCTTCAACAGAGAGCTCTTTCTGCAAGATCATAAGGAGAGTGATGCTAGCCATGCTCGCGCCTAAGCGAATATGATCTGATAGCCGATTCATTCGCCTTTATTGGTACAGGCATGGAAGGGGGTAAAACGACAGGAACCGACAGCACCAAACATAGATCCAATAGATAAGCTGGTGTAGCCTAGTTTCGAAACGAGTGTTCCGCCCACGAGAAGGGTAGCGGTGCTCGTAGTGGCCCATGGAAGGGTATATATTCCAGACTGGACCGGAGTGGCCCCTTTCCCTCCTCGAAACCGTCTTTGAGAAATCATCAGCGTGAGTTTAACTGGCAGAAGATTGGACTTAACACGGAAAGATAAAAAAGAGAACAAAGGTGACTCCAGCTATGCAGAAGGAGTAAAAGATGTCGAGGCCACAGTACGCTGAGTGAAAGCACGGGCGGGTGGCATTGCTTTAGCTTCTTGTCGGCATTTCACCAGAATGAAGCTTGTGCAGAGGACACCGAATAGAAGCAGTAACGCGAGCGTTACCCCATGAGTATTGATTGTTTCCCCGTTGCCGTACCAACAAAGAGCACAAAGCTGCGGGCATCATGGCTCCCAGGCCTATCAGATCCAGCTTTTCGAAGGGGTTGGCCATGATATGAATGCTTCGGCTCCACGCATTAGCAGGTGGATGGAGAAGAGAAAGGCGGCTTAAATGACAGCCCCAAGAGGTAGGGTGATATAGAAATCCCAGCACCAGGCGAAGCGTTGGGTGAGCGCTCCGCATACTAAAGAGTTGCATGTAGAAGCCATGAGAGAGCTACAGCAATTAAGCTCATGAGTATGGGACGTTCAGCGGTTGGCGCAAGGAAAGCAACAAGACATAATGAGTCAATCAGAAAACCAGATAATCCTATACCGACCATGGCCCGACCGACAATAAGTGCATGAGAATTGGGGGCGGAGCCCAGAATGTAAAGCTGAGTATGAAAAGAAACATAGAAACGCTATAAATCCTTCGAATCGAGTACCGTGCACTCAACTTTCCGGACAGAAGTTGAAACATGCAGATAGATAGCCATGAGAAAGATGCTGGTATACCATCCTCATCTTTGGGTTAATGAAACTCATCTGTATTGTTCGGGTTGGCAGGTTCAATGTCAATACTGTCCTGCAGAAAAGTTGTAGGTCGGCTCTGATGCCTTGAATTCGGGAGGGTGAATTTCACCGGTTGGAGAGGACTTAACTTACTAACGTGAGGAGAAAGATCCTCAGACAAATAGTCATGATAGCAAGCCATAAGCTAGTTCCCGAGGGATATTTCCGGGTTGTAGCATGTCCTGATCAATATCATGGGGGTTCCCATTTGAACTGGCCTGTTTGATAATGGTGTATGTGTTCACTGGCCAAATTGTGTATTCTCAAACTCGGGATATGTGATCGCTAACCAGAAGCTAGACCTAAGGATGTGAATATAGAAAGTCAAGATACGACAATTTGACAAAAATATTTCACTGCTGCCACTGTTTATGTTTCACGTCGGCACCAAGACCTCGTCCTATGTCAGCCTAGTACAGGATGTCCCGTGTCAGGGTTCCGGTGGATGGCCGATCAGATTCTTAATTTGATCTCATCCAATATCTGTCGGTTTTACTGTGGCGCTGTGTCGATAGTGTTGGATACCTGGAGCATTGGGATCTGAAAAACCAGTATCCGTGGCACTTCCGCTGTGTGAGTTTTGCCCATATTCGAATGCTGCTTCTTTTAACGACCGAAGGCACAGGTACGACAAACCGAGCAGGAAAACAGACAGTCATTTTTGCCACCCCAGAGGATGAGATGAACCGATTCGTTGGAGTAGAAACACGGATATATTTTATCCTATGCAGCGTCGTAATCCTACATACAGTCAGACCAATCAGTTGAAAGGAAAAGTGTTGATTAGTTTCAGCTTGGGCTCTTTTGCCCGCATACTAAAGTTTATCAGCGCTGAAATCTGCTCTATTTTAATGCCGATAGTGAAACATGCTCGATATACTCACTTCCTCTTTTTATTGTAGAATGCGAGAGCGGGCCCATAGAGATCTTAATATGCCTTATTCGGCACAATCTTAGTCATATTCCGTAATTGAGCGGCTTTGTCATGGACAAACACAAGCTCCACCTCTTGAACCTCGTTCACCCGTATGGCTACCGGTTTTCTAAATGTTTCCATGGTGTGGACACCAACACCGGTATATCCCAGATTATCAGGCTTTGCGGCTTGTAATGCAAGTGTAACCAGCTCTGTGGGGGATTCCCATACAGTTGAGCTAACCCCACGGATCAGGTCAAAGATCATGTAACCCAGCGCTAAGCAACAGTAAGCGATCAGAACAACGAGGGACATCAACAGAGACGTGTCCAAAGCGCCATAACCATAACCTGCTTCATAGATTGTCGTTATCATATTTGTGCAATTGGCACAGGGGTGACCTGAGAGTCGGAGGGGGCCTGGAGTAAAGGTGCGACTGAGAGTACTAAGTGTAGAGGTGAAATTGGCGACCGCGGGTCCATAAAAGGATAGGCGTTGAGCTACTACTGTCGCTATTCCTAGTTCTAGGGCATATATGGGCCGTAAAGCGCTGTGAAATTCAGTATCGAACCAGTCCGGATGAAAGGAGATAGATTCAATAGCGGGTCCATAAGTGTCCAAGGAAATTCGTCGGTCGAGTGGAATTGCCGACAAAAGATTCGCTTGAACAGCGGCAGCACCAGCGATAAAACTCCTTTTGTAGGTTGAAGGCGTCCAGAAGGCATCCAGCGTGCACACATTAATACGCATGTCGTTCCCGCCATATCGGGATGCGTATACTCCAATGGACGAATGGACGGAACCTGATGGCGGCTCTTTCCATATCGACCAAGTGAAATTTGGTGAGTTAGGGGTGGGCATAATCTTAGCCAGCTCCTTTAATTGAATATATTGTTGAAGGCCTGATCCATCGCTGTTGGGCATCTTCAAGAATGTGTCCTGATCCCGAAAAAGGGAGTTGAATGGAACTGACTGGTCTGCACACCGGCATACAGCCACGGGCTGAGGAGCACGAGCAGTCATGAATGTCGTTCTGTCAAAAGAAACAGCGTCAAGCCCACCTGTGGCATTCCCTACTGCCTCAGAAAGTAGTTTCGTAACAAACAGGTACGGTACCATTGCTACCCCTGTATGATTCCTATTTGACGCAACGATAACTCTTGGTTCAGAACATGCTCCTTCTGACACGAAAGACATCCATGTATCATCTGCGGGCCGGTATCTACTACTTGTGAAAATTTGACCCGCAATAGAATCTACGTTTCTACTCAAAGTTAGACTGATAGAAATTAAAGTATGCGAAGACCAAATTAAAAATGGAACAGGATTTCCTACACATGAACTCCCGCATAGTTCTTCACAAACTTGGGGAAAAACCGATTTGGGTCATCTTTTATTTCAGCGAGTACCTCTTGTATCGGAGGTGAAGTTACCGGGCGAGGAATCATTGCGACAGCACTTGACGGGCCCACAACCGCACCTAATAGGACAGTGGAAGGAATGAATATAACGAAGAGTATTCTTTGCAACCCCAAAATATTCGGTGACGTTAAAGCTGACCATAACTCTAGAGACCAGAGAAAAGATGGGTTCGATACGTGCATAGGAGCCAGGAGGCCGCCAAATGGTAAACCACAGTGGCAGACGAGAGACCGGACATAATGAAGAATAATGGCCATGATGGACGCTTGCATGAAAACTTCATGGAGCTTCGCTACGAGCTGAAGCTGTGCATTCCCATTGAAACTACGACCGACATAGAATTTAGTTAGGTTTAGGACCACGAGTGTGATTGCGCCGACTATTGGGGGAAGATGAACCAAGCTATGTATGGCTACCATTCCACGGCTCCGGTAAACAGCAACTTTACGATGCTCCGTAGATCTAGTCCATGGTAGGGTTTGGCCTAATAGGTAGGGTTTTAGAGGGCTCAGGAATGATGTAACGTGCGGGAAACGTCTGCTTCGTTGGTGGAGACTATGTTTGGTCAGCTTAAATGGAGTAATGGTCCGGACCCACGAACGGAGACTGTAAGTTTTGCGGAGCCATTCCCGACTCTCCTGAGAGGACAGCCTGAATTGTAAGACAATTAACTGAAGCAGAAACGGGTTTTTAGTCTCAACCAGAACCACAATGATAATGAACAAATGAGCAGTTGAATAGCGGGAAGAAGACTTTATTGCCAAAGTATAGGAGAGTCCCCTTAAATGTGAAGTACAGCGACTCACCGGAATATTCTATCTCAAACATCAGAGTTACTCTAAATCCTGAAGGCAGTTAATAGCGGATATTATGGGGCTGAAATTGCCTTATCGGGGGCGAGATCCCTTATGTGAGGCTCTCCTGGAAGAGAATCCGACCGGAACATAATTTCAGTTCCTTGTATCAAGGTCGACAGTTCGAGATGGTGGGCATAATTCGCTCCTGAGATGGACCTAGGGGTGGGTTTGCTCCAGTGAAGAGCGAGAGGCAGTGTTCTGAAGTCGATGTTGAAGTGCGCCGCGCAAACAAGAGCGGAGGCTGGATGTAAGCGAATCACGTACCACCTCACCAAAGGTTTGACACTCCAACATTGAGACTCGCGGCAGCATATACTAATCTCATACTTCTTGGAATTGGAAAACTTTGAATACCGGTGAATTGAAGTTGAGTGGAGCAGAACAAGCACCGCTTTACTCGGCCCATCACGTGAGGGACGTAGCAAAACTGTTTCGTAAGGAATACGGAGACTTACAAGGTCAAACCTCAGTAAGCCTGAGCGCGATATGGGGTCCAAAGCTTTGCTATATACTCTATTCCATATTTGAAGTGGAGTTAGCTCTTATAGAACGCGATTCGCATGTACAAGGCCGAGGCGCAACCACTACCATGGAATGCTGGGCCCATCATACTGATTATGCCTGAGACTTTTCTCTCAACCTTTGATCGAAATCTTTCAGAATTCCCTATTCATTTCTTGTCTGGATTGGGAAATGATATCTAATGAAGTTTTGGCGTCTTCTTGAGGGATCAGATCTGCCATGTCGCCCACCCAACTCAGTTGTCATCTAAAACAGCACTATGAGTGCTTTTTCTGAATATATAGAGGGAAGAGAATGTACAAATGGGGAGGGTTCCATGAATGGAAAGTTATCCTTTTGGTAATAAAGGGCGTAATGGGCAGCCAGGGCGTTCAATGCTGCTTTCGGGATTGTATTGTCTGCGCACCGGACGTAATGGGAAGAGCGGGCTATTATGACGGAGTCGTCAGTGGCTGAACTTCGTCTTGTTAATGACGGGATGGGACTGAAGGGTAGGTTCTTTTCTTATATGTTGGCAACCTTCTTCACAGTGCCACTTTGTAAAATGGGATAAACTCTCGAGTTACCCATTGAACGGCGAGCACGTTTACGTTTAAGCTATTCCCAAGGTTACCCCTGGGTAAATTATCTGATGGATATTCTGACAATATGAAGTGAAAAATAACATACATCGATTTAACCCCCTCGGGAGCATAATGGAGTATGTCTGCATTTTTAGTAAGAATATTCAGCTATTTGTCCTCCAAAGATGCTCCGACATCGCCCGATGCATGATTGATAGAAATTTTTGTCAGTGATGTCAAGCTTAACTAAAAGACCAGAGCGGTGTGCTTTTTAGCAAGCTCCTCTACCGCTAGAGCGTCTCATACAGTTGCAAAAACCTTACTAACGTCTGAGGCCAGAAGAATACGAGTAGACGGGCAGATTTCCATCCAAAGCTCCTGAAGATGCTAGTGATATGATAGGAACGCCTTTGGGCTCCAGTGCTGAATATGCGACGTCGAGAGACGTTTTACCTGCCTTGCGAGCGGTACAATTGTGTGCTAAACTTTGAGGGGAAAGCCCAAAATGAGAAAGCCAGAAAACCTCCAAGGTTCACGTTCCGTTCCCACATCAGTATATTATCAAGAAGATCAATGGGGTTAAAAGGAAAAAGAAGGGTTTTAAATATTCTGATTTGGAAAAGACCTTGTCGGTTATCAATTCTCGCTATACCAAAATTCCTTTATTACTAACTCTGGGGGGATCATTCCAGAATTAAAATTGTGTTATAGAGGATCTTATGTTTGCTCGTTCACTTTCCTCTCTCAAAAATTCTTATTATTCCTTGTTCGGTAGAGAAGATCTTCGCTATGCTAAAAATGAAAAAAATGAATGGAGCCTAGAATTCGCTATCCTATAAATATTTAAAAGGCTTGCGCCCCCGCCTAAGATCTGATCGCTTTCAGATCTCAAACAGCAATATATAGTTCTCATGTTTTCTTCTGTCTCTCTTCATGATCCTCATTTTTTCTTTTTATGAGGAAAGCATTGGCGACTTGAAAACAAATATTAATTCCTAGAGATTGTATCTCCAATTCATTAATGTACAGAAACTTTCTCCAGCAAGAGTTCTGGTGAGATCGTGTCCGGGATCAAAACCAGCAGGAACTGGGTCTATGTTTGTTGTTTGTCTTCTTATCTCACGAAAGGGTGGAGGATGCAGTATACGTTGAGAAAAACTCACAATCAACATACGAAAAATTGACAACGCGCTTGATGAGGACCAAAAAAAGATGAGAACTGGGCCATGATTGAAGTTGTCGTTTATAAGACATCAGGCCCAGAAAGATGTTTGCGCCGTGACTTCGGTCAATCAGAAAAGTACCAAGAATCAATTACTTCGTGCGGCATATCCCTAATCTGCCAATGCACGCCATATTAACTTCTGCAGCCGCGGAATGTCGAATAAAAAGGGTACAGGACAAAGCTCATGTGCTGTACTGCCAAGGCTCCAAAACAAGTGCCCTCGTTTTATGGTTTGTGGTGCACCGTGGAATTGGAAGGGGTGTAAAGAGCGGTAAATACCAATATCAATCACAATGGAGAAATAATGCAAGCATATGGATTGAAACCTCTGTGGCATCGGGAAAGAGAAAATATGGAGGAAGGGCTATGATGGTGATGATCATCATCCCCGATGCTGGCATGTCCGCATACATTGCCGAATCCACATGACTAGCAGAGGAGTTAAACATCGCAGCAGCAATGACTTTTGATTTGGAATTATCAAATCATAAAAATCGAAATCCAAACCTATCCAACCCCAACACTCTTTAAAAGCACTTCACTTTTGCACCCACACCCATCCTTCAATCCCACCCCCGTTACTTTCCCTTCCCCGCCGCGCCCTCCCTGATCTTCTCCATCTTCTCCTCCCTCTCCACGAAGATTCTAACAAACAAACCCATCCATTCCCTCTCCCTCGAACTTAGAGTCCTACCTGGGCTCTTCCAGCTTGCATTTACAATCTCCTTGATTCTCCTCCTGAGCACCTTCAATGCGGTGCAAACTCTCCAATCACTGACTGAGAACCTGAGGACGTTTCCGGGCAGACTGATAACACCAGCGTGCAATTTGAAATCAACGTCTGCGCCGACCATGAGCGTCATGGGTAACGGGTGCGCTATAGATGTTGAATGAGCGTTGTAGAATTTGCTGGAGGATTGCATGATGTGATAGTAGGAGAGGAAAGTTGCCGTCTTTGTTCCCTTGTTGACGGAAGTAGGAGCTAAGCTGACAGTCTGGTTGTTCGCGATGTTGCGCCATCCCTTGCCATCCTTGATCAAGATCTTTGGATAAAAAGCAGCAGCGATAATTGAATTCACCAGAGTCTCGTTCTCCGAATCGGTATCATATTGTGCTGGTACTGTGATAAAGTTGCGATTGCGATACGTCCGGTACCGGCTCAGTCCTTTGCGTTCTTCCTGCGTGACCTGTACGAAACCTGCGTCGACTAGCGACGATAGGAGCTGTGCTTTCAGATCCTCGATATTGCCTAGATTCTGAGAACTAAGAAAGTTCTTGTGGCAGAACTGGATTTCAGAGCGGCCGGGAGTGAGGCAGACTGCTTTCCAAGCCTTGTATGCATTGTAGGCTGTGAGAAGGTCGGAGTCACCCTTCTTAAAGGCCAACCGTGCGATATGGGCACGTTGTCTGGCACCAAAAGGAGTGAGAAATGGCGATTTGGATGACAGAAGGGCCGCAATAGTAATGGCAACGTCGACGACTCCGAACACAGTGGATAATAGGACCAATTTTCCCAAATGGGCATCTAATGGAAGTTTCGCAAGCTGGCGTCCAAGGGGTGTAAGTTCCTCATTACTAGTTAGTGCGTCAACTTCGATGAGTGCATCAATGGCGCGTCGGATATTTTTAGAAGTTGGTGGGTTAAGCGCCTCCGACAGTGTTTTCTCGATATCGCCAAGTTTGCAAATTTTGGTCCTCATCACAAGATCTTGTAGTGACAGTCGCAGCATTTCCGGAGTTTGTTGGTCCATCATGAGATTATCATGGCGGTACTTTGTAAACAAATGGAAACATAAGCCTTCCTGTACACGTCCGGCACGACCACGCCGTTGTTTGGCATTAGCCCGAGAGATGAATGATTGCGCGAGACGGGACAACTGCCTCCTTTCGTCAAACCTCATCTCTTTGTGCTTACCGGTGTCGATGACGCAGGTAATGTCAGGAATAGTTACTCCAGTCTCTGCAATATTAGTAGCTAACACAATCTTCCTCATCCCTAGAGGCGGTATGTGGAAAGCGGCCTGTTGGTCATCGCTTGAAATAGTGGAATGGAGAGGATAGATAAGCCAGCTCCTGTCGAACGATGGGTGCGCTGCCAACATATCATTAAGCTGCCGGATCTCTGCAATACCTGGAAGAAAAACAAGAAAGGCGTTGCTGTAACGACTAAGCTGCGGATCGGAGCCGACACTATCGATCAGTCGCAGAATAAGATCATAATCGATTCCATACTCGTCATAGTTCAGAAGGACATTGCGGGTAGCGGAGCTATATCCAGGAAGTTTAGACGGGATTCCTGACTTTTCCTGTCTGCCTCCCACCTCTTCATCTTCACTAGTATCAGTTTCATTCAACTTTTCATTTGTGGATCTGCTGTAGTGGGTGAGTTCGATCGCGTCTTCAAGATATTTCGTTTGGACAGGATATGTCCGTCCAGGGATATTCATAACGGGAGCATTGTCAAGATAGTCCGAGAACTTTTGAGCATCAACCGTAGCGCTCATTAGGATGACCTTCAAATCTGGCCGTACAACCATGAGAGACCGGAGAATAATAAGTAGGAAATCAGAGTCAATGCTATAGCATGTCAGTTTGTCATTCCATAGAATGAGTATCTTGGGCACTTACCTCCGCTCATGAACCTCGTCAATAATCAAGTGCGTTACTTCGTCTAAACGTTGAGATGATTCCAGCATGCGCAGCACTACTCCAACCGTGGCATAAACAAGTCGGGTTTGTGCTGAAGTCTTGCTTTCTAGGCGAATGGCGTATCCCACTAGCGATCGGTTCGTTCCAAGATCCTGGGTACCTTCTCCCAGCTCTTCACTGACCCTTTGTGCCAACGATATAGCAGATATACGCCTTGGTTCCGTACAGAATATCTTGCAGGGCATTCCTCGTGAAAGCTCGTTTTCAAGAATGTATGAAGGAATCTGGGTGCTTTTGCCACAACCAGTTTCACCACATATTATCGTGACTTGATTCTTATCGATGGTCGAAAGAACATGCGTTTGATATTCGAAAACCGGGAGGGTGGTCCTGGCCTGGAGCATTCGCTGAAAGGATGCTGTAGAAGATTTTTGTGCCCACAAGTACCGTAAACTATCCAATCCAGAGGAAAGGATCTTGCGGCTTGAGTCGGGCGTATTAGAACCTGTCCCGGCCCCCTGACTCCTCTGTTTGAAGCGGCTTGTGAGTACGACACCATCAGCTTCCTCTTGATCTACTTGATCCTGTATTATTGACCGAAGGTTTTTGATAGTTAAGCGGTCCGCCGAATCAGCGCGCGTCTGCTGATGTTCAAGCAATTCTTTATATAACTCCCTCCAGACAGTTGGTAATCTGAGATACGCCTTTTCCTCTTTACTCGAACTGGAAAACATAGAAAATAACGCGACAGTAGAGATGTAAGCCTCGCTCTGTTCCACTGAAACTGTGGCCACCGTCATTGCTGTATATAGAATATGCGGTCGATAGACATCGCAAGTAACTCCCGGCAAGACTTTTTCATAGAGAAGATCTTGGTCCTTGGCCCAGGTGATCATGAGGGAATGGCGGCAAGAATAGACAGTGAGAGAAATCTGTTTATACGCTATCTTCGCATTTGGGTCTCTATATATTAGTCAGCAAGCTTATGTTCATGAACAGCGGGGAAGGAACAGACCTTGCGCGAACAGTCTCTTCCAATATCCTTCGAGGAGACAGACCACTTTGTTTTCCAAAGTCTCGCAAAGTAATATCATTGGGACTTGTCGTTGCCTCTTGGGCTTGCGCTGTAGAAGTCGAGTCAGGAATAGCACTGAACATGTCCCCCAGCAAACTGCTCTCTGAGAGATCCTCTTCAACTGGTACGGTGTGTTTCTCAGACGTGGTAAATTCTGTCGGTCCAGGCTCCGCCTGCTGGGGTTCGTTCGGGACATTCACCGGTTCGGGAGATTGGAAGTTCCGTTTGGAAGCATTTTCTTGAGCAATTTGGTTTCGTTTCATGGGCCATTCGGCTTCAGCCTGGTCGCGATCAAAAAGAGCGTCGGACTCGATCTGCTGAAGTTGTGAGTGAAGCTTCCGAACAGCTGCAGATCTCCCATTAGTCGAGTTTGTCTTTCCAGATCGGGCTTTTGCTTTAGATTTGACTGGCTTGACCGAAAGTGAATCAGGGTCCATTTGAAATAATCGGCCTTTTATCTTGAGATATGCCGGAATAAGCTGATCCGGTTCCATATCACTATCCAAATCGCTGACGGCGGCGTCGCTGCTATCAGACTCCACGGGAGTCGCAGGCTGAGGTGTTTGAGCATGTAAACTACGCACACGAGACGTGGGACTGGCGGCGCCACCAGATTCAAAGGATTCTGTAAGCTTGGACTGGGAAAATGCTGGTGTGGCTGGATTTCATTAGCAAAGGAAATAAGAAAAGCAATCTGCAAACGAAATGAAATAGCATGAGAAGAAAAGAATGCAAGTGGGCGGCGGCATTACCAGGTCTAGACGTGTCTCGTGATTGCAGCGCTACCGGTTTGGTCTCAGATTCTTCGTAAGATAACGAATGGACGTCCTCTTCATTTAAAACGAGCCATTCTAAACTCTCTTGCAAACCCCAGACACTTGCTGAAGGGTCCACATTGGTTGCATTGGCACACAGCCACCTCAATACTGGCTGAATATGTTCCTCAGAGAAGCCCCGATCCTTCAAAATGAGGCCTAACGCCCATAATTTGGACATGGCCTCTTCCTCTGACATCAGTTTCAGCAGGGACTGTTGACCAAGCCTCCGATTCGAGTCATTCGATTCGGCTTTTGCTAATGCAATTATTTCATCCAAAATCTCATTTGGGAGCCAATCATGAACAGTCATAAAATGAGCCTGCGGGCGAAGTACCCTCTGATCTATTTGGATCCTTGAGACCTGCCGACGAGATTCTCGGCGAGTTTTGGATGCATACTTCTCCACCAAGAGCTGAAGCTCATCGTTCTCTAATTGAGCTTCCAACTCTTCTGGAGTTTGTTCAATCGCTTTATTGGGATGGAGAACCGATTCCTCATTATGAACACTCGGCTGCGGCAGATCAACTGGTTTTTCGTTCTCCGATACCTCGAGAGGCGCTTCAACCTGTCTTTCCAGCTTTGGCTTGCTTGCAACAGAAGTGGTGGCAAACCCTCGCGCGGGATTCGAGGCGGCCTTCTTTTTCTTTTTAGGAGCCATGCTACACCTACACGACAAGGAAAGAAACTTAGATACTGTAGACCAAGGCGAGCAGAAAGAAGATTGAATGGAATGGATTGCAAGAAAAGGGATGTGAATATGGGAAAGTAGGATGACAGTAGATGTTGAAGAGCGAAATGTTGTGTTTTTCTCCGGCAGATTCCAGATGATGTTCACTTAAGATGAATCAAAGCCTCACGGTTGGCGTCATAGCTCAACCTTCAAAAGTGCCCTGTGCGGGAAGGGCGGCCGGTGGGGTCAACATGAGGCTGAAGGGCATTTGGCGTCGGTCAAACCTTCTTCCGAACATCGAACATCCAACTACCCACCTCACCACCAGCAAATTTCAGGAAAACACCACACCTTTACCCTCTCTCACAGCATATGGATAGCTATGATGGCTGGGGATGCGCCAAATGGAGTTCACGCCATCAATCGTGAAGACCTCCGGCGTGCGCTCTTAACGAGCTCCACGAAGCGGAGGATTTCTGAGTTGTCAAACCTAAAACAACAGCTTCCCCAGGACTGTAAGCAATGGGACACCTCTTCAAGAATTTGCATATTAATATAACTGTCCACTATCAGCATTTCCTCCTGCGGACCTTCGTTATGCGCTTGACCTACTTTTCGAAACCTATCCACTTTATGACGACCGAGAATCGAGACGTGCGGTCGAGCAGTGTTTAGTCTCTATCACGCATTCTCCCCTGGCAGACAAGGCACTACCGGTTATTGTGGACTTTTTGAAAAAGGAGTCTGCGAAAGGTAGTCTGGCCTATGTCAATACCCTCGTTCTTGTAGACTGGTGCGCAGTGCTACTTCAACAGTTCTCTACAAATTCCGAACAGTGGAACAAACTGGGCCTGGATCTGGTTACCGTTCATGCGACTATATTGGAAAAATGCATGGGAGCAGAGCCCACACGGAAGGCTATTCGTGTCCAGGATGCGGCCTTGGTAGTGACCCGTCGGGCTTTGCGGGCCGTGATTCGCTCGGACAATACTGGGGAAGACGTCGTAGAAAAGATGATAGAGACCCTTGCAAGCAAAGGAACAACTTCAAAAGCAAAGAATGCAGTCTTTCTGGGTGTAATTGCTGGGGTGTGTGCGCGGCTGCCATCCGTTAAGCCGACTCTGGAACAACGCAAACAGGAATACTACGCATTTTACATCCGAGAAATTATTGGATTTAGAACACCGCTTCCAGAACACATCGGGAATGCCTTCTATGAGCTCTTCCATAACTTTTCCACGATTGATGATGTCCGGAAGGATGTAATTCCGCCTATTGAGAAAGCTCTACTAAGAGCTCCAGAAGTAGTGCTCAATAATCTGGTAGCACCAATGCTCCTTTCCCTCCCGGAGTCGTTAGACTTGTCCGAAGTCCTTCAAGGTCAACTTCTAAAGCCACTGCTCTCGAACATTAAATCGACCAACCCGGCAATCCGAGCGGGAGCTTTAAGAACCTTTCAAGCAGCTGCTTCCCGGTCCAAGGACGACGCCTTAGTCGGAAAAGTAGCCGATGAGGTTCTGAACCCGTTAAAGCAAGGAAAAGTACCATCCGCGGACCAAAAGATTATATACGCTCAGCTACTCTCTTCGATTGGAAACTCCGTTTCCTTATCTCACAAACTTCCAGCTGGATTGGCTGCGGTAGCATTAAAAGAGCCAAATGAGTCCGCTTTTGTGGCTGAGGTGTCTGCCCTGACCAACCATCTTAAATTTGGCCTGAAAAACGATGTTCCTTTGGACAAGTCAGTATCGGAAGCATTTGTCAAAGGGCTGGCAGATAAACGAATTCCGGTGCGACGCTTATGGGCGATTCGAGCTGGGGATATCTGGTGGTCCCTTTCTAAAGACCAGTTTGCTCAAGCCGATACCTTAGCTTTCTGCCAAGCTATTTTGCCAAAACTTGTCGAATTCTGGCAAGAGGTTGTCGCGAACCCGGTTCCTACTGTTCAAACTGGCATGGTAACAGTCGGTCACCTTACTACCGCTCTACTTCTTTCGAAAGTCCGTCCATTAGAAGATGATAAACTGTCATCCATCTATAAAAAGTCAAATGTACTTTCCCAAGTACTGGTCGCTCAACCAAAACCATCGTTCTTGCTCAATCCTAGAGTATACACTAAACTATCCACTGAGGAGGATATTGAGATTCTTCTCCGAGCTTTAGCAGCTGTTGCTCCGTATCTGTCGGATGAGAAAATTCAAGGTGAAGCTAGACTTGCTTGGTCCCAGGCCTTCATCTACTTCATTGTTGCTCAAGGCGTCCCTGCGAAGGCTAAACAAACAGCTAAACAGTACTTGACCAAGACCTACATCCAGGAACCTTTGGGAATCGCTAAGATAGTAGTTGACGGTCTTTGGAGCTGGTATCGCTCGCTCGAACTCAACGATAAAGACAGCGCGGCAGTAGCTGCGAAGTCGGGTACACAAGAACTCCGGCTTGTTTTGAATTCAATATTCCTGCCTGAGGATTCTTTGAAGAAGTTGGATACCGCAATTCCAATGGACGTTCTCCGTAAGCAATGTACTGAGATTCTAGTGCTCGCTCGTCCGGAAATCATGCCACAAGTATCCTGGATCGACTTATGTCTTAGGACACGAGTTGACCCTGGAGAGCTTGCTCGTGATAATTTAGATGCATGCTTGAAAACGGCTATCGATGCCACTGCGGTATGGCCCCGGTTGTGGAGGATACAATATTTGAAACTAATATACTTTAGGATAAAACCTTTTCCGGGATCTGTCAAGCGGCATATAGTGCCTTTACTGATTTGGCTTTCGTCGCCCCAGATACAGCCTTGCCTGCTGTCGTTCGCCAATTTAGTGCGGATCTTGACCCTTCACTCCTTGAATCTGTAGGCCCTACAGAAGCAGCAGTGTTCCGGACTCCCGAAGGAACGCCCTACATCGATGTTCTGTCCAAGAAAGCACCGGCTCCAATCAGTAAGAATACTAAAGATTACGACACGCTGAAATGGGAAGAAGAACTCCGCGCACAACTGGCCCAAAAAAAAGGACAAACCAAAAAGCTCACGGCTGAAGAGCAAGCCAAAGTCAACGCACAATTGAATAAGGAGTCCGCCATCAGGAAGGAAGTCACGGCCATTGAAGCGAAAATGAGGCGGGGTGTTGGGATTATTCAACGACTCGCTACGGGCCCTCCCACGGAAGCGGAACGGTGGATTGGCCCTGCTGTGGACCTTCTCATTCAAGATATCCGTGCTGGTGCTGGTTTGATTCTTGGAGACCTTCCTGCCATAGCTTTTATCAAATGTTCAGAACGTATCTCAACGCGACTTGGTGTTCTTAGACCATTTATTGGAGTTGCTACGCTGAGAACGATCGGCACTGTGCAACTCTCAGCGGAATACGAAGAAGAGGATCTCGGAGGTATGAGAGTTTTTCTCCCTTTTATTACTTCACTAACGCGCCGCAGAGCTTGTCACCCGAGTACTTTACCGACTTCGGTTCATGAGCGATCAACGACCGTTAGACCCCGTCACCTTAACCTACTGTTTCCCATTGCTCTTCCTTGTTTTGGAGAAAGGGGGTATTGGCCACAAATCACCTGAAGATGCCGATGAGCAGCTTGTTTTGGCTATTGAGGTCATTGGATTCCATTCTAATTCCTGTATGTCTACCCATTTTTCACACTCTTTTCCTCCTCGCTGACAAACTATGTGGGCTCTGACGAACGTCTTCCTCGCCGTGATCTTATCAACATCTTGATATCTTCAATGCAGCGGTACAACCAACACTACAAGCTAATCAAAGATTGCTTCATGGACCTTTGCCGTGGACTCGCTCCAACAATAACCGATGAAGAAATCACAGCGCTTCTTCGTGGAACTATCGTACCTGAAATTTCCGTGCGGACGACTGTACTCCAAGCTGTAGATGCTGAGATTGATTTGATCAATTTCGATTTCAGCGAAGAAATATGGCTCGCATGCCATGACGATGTCGAAGAGAACGTTGACCTTGCACGGACTATATGGGAAGAGAATGCCCTAGAGTTGGAGGCATCCTCAGTAGCACAAACAATGCCATATCTGGATTCGTTGGATAAACAGCTAAGGCGGGCCGCTGCTCGATCATTAGGAGAGACCATTGCTAAATTCCCTGACTCTTTCAATGGACTACTAACCAAGCTTGAAGAGGAGTACGTAGAGAAAGCTAAGCCCAGAGTTCCGGAGCGGGATGAGTACGGTATGCCCCGGAAAGTTGACCTGAAAGACCCATGGGAGTCGAGGGACGGTATTGCTCTTGCTTTCAAAGAAATCGCCCCTGGCTTCAAAGATGATGATCTCATGAGCTTCATGCACTTCATGGTTTATGATGGCCCGTTGGGTGACCGGAACGCCACCGTCCGGGACGAAATGATCGACGCCTCCACTACGGTAATTACAACTAAAGCCCAGTCCAAGGTCGAGGAGCTCATGAAGCTTTTCGAAGATGCTTTAGAGGGACCGGATCGTGGTTCCGAAATGTACGATCAGGTCAATGAAGCTGTAATTATCCTGTATGGCGCGTTGGGCCGCCATCTCAAGGCAGGGGATGAACGTGTACCGAAGGTTGTGCGTCGTCTACTTGCTACGTTGAGCACACCATCCGAAACGGTCCAGTACGCTGTCGCGCAGTGCCTCCCCCCACTCGTCCGCGCATCTGAGCAAGAAACGGACAACTATATCCAACAAATGATGGATCAGTTGTTGCAGTCAAAGAAATATGCCGCGAGACGAGGAGCAGCTTATGGTCTTGCAGGTATTGTACGAGGCAAGGGCCTTGCAGTGCTCCGAGAATACCGGATCATGTCTACATTGGAAGGAGCGACAGAAAACAAGAAAGATGTGAACCAACGCCAAGGTGCTTTCTTAGCATATGAGCTTCTTTCTCTCATTCTTGGTCGGATATTCGAGCCATACGTCATCCGGTTGGTGCCTCAGTTGTTGGTTGGTTTTGGTGACTCCAGTGCAGATGTGCGAGAAGCATGTCTGGATGCTGCCAAAACATGTTTCGCCAATCTCAGCTCTTATGGCGTTAAGCAGATTCTCCCAACTCTACTTGAAGGTCTAGATGAGGACCAATGGCGAAGCAAGAAGGGGGCCTGCGACTCCTTGGGTGCTATGGCGTACTTGGATCCGAATCAACTTGCTCTCAGCTTGCCAGACATTATCCCACCGCTTACCACGGTGCTAACAGATAGTCACAAGGAAGTCCGGGCTTCTGCGAACCGTAGCTTACAGCGGTTCGGCGAAGTTATCAGCAATCCAGAAATTAAGAGCACTGTCAATATTCTTCTCAAGGCTTTGAGCGATCCTACCAAATACACGGACGATGCACTTGACGCGCTCATCAAGCTCCAGTTTGCTCATTACTTGGATGCTCCCTCGCTGGCCTTGGTTGTCCGCATTTTGGAACGTGGTCTGGGTGACCGTTCTGCTACGAAGAGGAAGGCTTCTCAAATCATCGGCAGCCTTGCCCATCTCACTGAGCGGAAAGACCTCATCGCACATCTACCTATCCTGGTCGCTGGTTTGAAGACAGCTATCGTCGATCCGGTCCCCACAACGCGGGCCACAGCGTCCAAAGCACTCGGATCTCTCGTGGAGAAACTCGGAGAAGACGCTCTTCCAGATCTCATTCCTAGTCTTATGGCTACCCTCAAATCCGACACGGGAGCCGGAGACCGGTTAGGATCTGCACAAGCCCTCTCCGAGGTGCTCGCCGGTCTCGGAACTGGTCGTTTGGAAGAAACTCTTCCAAGCATTTTGCAGAACGTGTCAAGCAATAAACCATCTGTCCGTGAAGGTTTCATGTCGCTTTTCATTTTCCTGCCCGCCTGTTTCGGAAACAGCTTTGCCAACTATCTCAGCAAGATCATTCCACCTATTCTTGGTGGTCTTGCAGATGACGTTGAGTCTATCCGTGAAACGGCGTTGCGTGCTGGTCGTCTCCTTGTCAAGAACTTCGCGACACGCGCCATCGATCTTCTCCTGCCCGAACTGGAGAGAGGCTTGGCCGACGACAGCCATCGTATCCGTCTGTCTTCCGTCGAACTTGTGGGCGATCTTCTCTTCAACCTTACCGGTATCAGCGGCAAAGCCGAGCAGGAAGAAGTCGAAGAAGGTGCAAAGGAAGCTGGACAGTCCTTGTTAGAAGTGCTTGGAGAGGAGAAGCGAAACAAGGTTCTTTCAGCGCTCTATATCTGCCGTTGCGATACTTCTGGTCTAGTACGTACCGCTGCTATCAATGTCTGGAAGGCAATGGTGGCGACTCCCAGGACACTTCGCGAACTCATCCCTACACTCACTCAACTCCTTATTCGGAGACTGGCCAGCTCAAACATGGAGCAAAAGGTCATTGCTGGAAATGCCCTTGGAGAGCTTATTCGGAAGGCTGGAGAGGGTGTTTTGGCAAGTTTGTTACCCACTTTGGAAGAGGGTTTGCACTCCACCGACACAGACGCCAAGCAAGGTATCTGCATTGCTCTCCGCGAGCTCATAACTTCAGCATCTCCTGAAGTCCTGGAGGATTACGAGAAGACGCTAATCTCCGTCGTTCGCACTGCACTTGTCGATCCCAACAGCGATGTCAGAGAAGCGGCTGCAGAAGCCTTTGATGCTCTGCAGCAAGTACTCGGTAAGACGGCTATCAACCAGGTCCTGCCATATCTTCTCACTCTTCTGCGGAACGAGGAAGAAGCGAACAATGCGCTGTCTGCTCTGCTTACCTTGCTTACTGACAATGCCCGTTCCAACGTCATTCTACCAAATCTTCTCCCTACTTTACTCACATCGCCCATGTCGGCCTTCAATGCTCGCGCTCTTGCTTCGCTCGCCGAGGTGGCAAGCTCAGCAATGACTAGGAGGCTCCCGAACATCTTTAACGCCATCATGGACAACCTTGTATCATGCAAGGATGAAGAGCTCAAGTCAGAACTCAATGAAGCTTTCGATACCATCCTACTTTCTGTGGACGAATATGATGGCCTGAATACGGCAATGAGCGTAATGCTTGCGCTGTCCAAGCATGATGACGAACGGAGACGTGCGAACACAGACTTGCATCTGGCCAAATTTTTCGCTGAGACCGAAGTGGACTTCTCTAGATACTACCCAGAGCTTATTCGGTCATTACTTATCGCATTTGACGATAGCGATAAGGAAGTGGTCAAGGCTGCATGGGCAGCTCTTAACGAGCTTACTAAGCAGCTCAAGAAGGAAGAGATGGAATCTCTCGTCATTTCAACTCGCCAAGTCCTCAACCAAGTCGGTGTTGCTGGATCCGATTTGCCCGGTTTCTCATTGCCAAAGGGTATCAACGCTATTCTGCCAATCTTCCTGCAGGGTTTGATGAACGGTACTGCGGAACAGCGTACGCAAGCTGCTTTGGCCATCTCCGACATTATCGACCGGACCAACGGCGATGCTCTGCGCCCTTTCGTTACCCAAATCACCGGACCGCTTATTCGCGTTGTTTCGGAGCGTTCGGTGGACGTCAAATCGGCTATTCTCTTCACGCTTAACAACCTGCTGGAAAAGATCCCGACCTTCCTCAAGCCTTTCTTGCCACAACTTCAGCGAACATTTGCCAAGTCACTCGCCGATACTTCAAGCGAGGTCCTCAGGACCAGGGCTGCAAAGGCTTTGGGTACACTGATTACTATGACACCACGTATCGATCCATTGATTGCGGAATTGGTTACTGGTTCAAAGACCTCGGACCAGGGAGTCAAAAATGCCATGCTTAAAGCGCTGTTTGAGGTTGTGAGCAAAGCGGGCGCGAATATGAGTGAGGCATCACGGAATGCTATTCTTGGCCTTATCGATACGGATACTGATGAGTCGGATGATGCTATGGCCATTACATATGCGCGACTGCTTGGTGCCTTGATTAAGAATTTACCTTCTGAGATCGCAGCAACGCTTATCAAGAGCCGCGTACTCACGACTCATTTCAGCAAGGCCACGGTTTTGGCTCTCAACGCCATCTTGCTCGACTCTGCCGAGGCCTTAACCAAGTCCTTCCCTGACGAAACTGTCTCTACCATCTGCCAAGGAATCCAGCACAGCGTAAGCTTCCTTTACCCCATCTCAACCCATAATCTTACTAACAATCCACAGCAACCTGTTATCTCCGAAAACTGTGTTCTAGCAGCCGGCAAATACCTCCTCGCGCTCCCCATGAGTGCGACCAACGCCTACGAAATCACTAAGCCCATCTTCGAAGCGCTAGCTCCCGTTATCCCCCCGGGCAGCCCCATTGATGTGCGCCGTCTCGCCCTCGTCGTCATCCGCACCATCAGTCGGCATAACACCCCTCTCGTGCGCCCACATATCCCACTCCTTGCCCCTCCCATCTTTACCTGTGTCCGCGACCCTATTATTCCCGTTAAGCTTGCTGCAGAAGCGGCGTTCTTGGCGTTGTTTGATGTTGTGGAGGAGGAGGCTGTGGTGTTTGAGAAGTATATGAGTGGTGCTGGTGCGGAACTGGCGCCGGGGCCGAAGAGGAGTATGTCGGATTACTTCAAGAGGGTGGCGCTAAGGTTGGGTGGACAGGCGAGGGAGAGGAGAGAGGCTGAAGGAGGGCAGGGTGGCTTGGGGCTTGCCGGGGACGAGGTCGAGGATGAGAGGGAGATTTGGAGTGTGGGGAAGGTGGAGTTGGGAGATAGTGTGGGGTTTGATTAGGGAATGAGATTTTTTCTTGTAAAGTGGCTATGTAGAGAATGGCCATGGTGGTGAGTTTTGGCGATGGCATGAGTATATACAGTTTGTGAATATTAAAAGTTCTTGTTTGCTGTGCTTGTTTCCTATTTCCTGCAGGGCACAGGACGAGTTAAGAGGCTATGTAGTACCGTCCGACTAGGCATAGTGTTTCGGACGTCCTTCTAGCCTTCCTTCTCCAAATCAAACCTAGAAATAACGACTATCACGCTTCCGCACTACACACATTAATCATCCTATAAACTTTACACTTTTCACCGTTGGTGGTCAAGTCACTGAACGAAGGCTGGCTTTCGATATGAAGCAAATATGCCGGGAAGAGATGCAAGCAACCGTGCCGTCACAATTTAGACGTAAGTAACCTACGTTCTTCTTAACTTTGCATCTCTCTCTCGTGGCATTCAATGCTCCGCTCTTTTGAAAGGTTGCTGAAAGTTCCAGCTCATAAACCGAGACACCATCTACTCCCCTTCCGTGTATCCGTATTAATGATCCAGTTGGTAGATGAACGTTGCCGAATTGGTGACAGTGGCTCATCCGTTGTAATTTTGTTTTATCTCCGTCTCCGTGAATATAATTACATTGGCGTATTTGCTAGCATATAGTTAACCCCCTATATTTTTAAAGTATATGGCATAATGGGATTACCTACTTCCACCTGCCCGGTATTAAGCATAGCCTGTGACGGCTCACATGCTTTCATAGGTTGAGGGGATTGCATTGGGTAGTTGAATCTCTTCTTAATTAATCATGAACACATGCGTGGTCAGCAACCCCATTGGGTCGTTTTAACCACTACTGTCTGGGTGACATCTACCTAGAACTTGCTACCTATCCTTTCCTCCTTCTTCGTCTTTAATCCTTTTCTATTCGTAAAGTTAGCTATCTGGGTAATCAGTATAGCGATTTTCCTTCTTTTTAGCAACACCGTGGCATAGGCCCTTACACTTGTTCTTACAAATCATTAGAGAATCATGGTTATGATGGAGGCTGTATTTGAAGTGCTCATGGATATTGTCTTTTGGAAAATGAATGAACTGATTGTTATGTCTACAGTCAAAGGAGTGACAAACGTATACATGAGATCATGTGATTATGGGACTAAGGGAAGGGCAGAAACATATAGAAATGTATGTAATGTTATCGTCACGTAGTTTGACAAACCTGCTAGAAGATTCTAGCATAGCGAGATTACAATTCCAACAGGTTACCTAATAAATGACCAATGATTCTATACATCCGAATATGTAATCGGATCATGAGCGAATTTAACCTCAGGCATTGAAGTAAAATGCGAATACATTGAAAAGATATACCTCATGTGAAATAGTCCGGAACTGGCTTTACGTAGTCTATCATTGATAGTAGAGTAGCGCTGTAGCAAGATATTCGACACCGAGAAAAGTGATTATCAACTGCTACTTAGACTATTAATACAGTTCATAATTTGTAGAACTGAATTGAACCCAGCCATTAGGAATTAGATATAAATGCACCAAGGCTAATAATTCAATCCTCATACTCCTAAGCAGACTGACAGGAAAACTCACTGAATCTCATGTGCAAAGAGCCCGATCTTATCTAGCACTATTCAAACAGTCGATAAACATTTGATTACTAGAACATCGATTCTAAAAGTTCTTTTTATGGTCTTCTGATAGGTTACAGGAGTTTTGCTATCAGTCTTGAAATTATTTCGTCCACGGAGAAAGGGTGTGTCAAAACGTCAGACTTCCCCTCGCTAAACAGCCCCACTGTATATTTTAACAAAACTAAGATATTCTTAAATTCCTCCATCAATAACTTAAAAAGCATCGGTGGTTTAGTGGTAAAATTAGCCGTTGCCAATCGCAACATTAGCAATTGTCGAAGTCGGCTAGCCCCGGGTTCGATTCCCGGCCGATGCATTCAATAATACATAATTAATTCTTTTTGTGCTTCTCGAGGCTGTTGTTGTGGCCATCCTGTGTGAAGACATTTTGAAAGTTGGGAGGGGAGATGGTAAGATTTTCTGCAAGGAGGAGGGAGATGTGGGTAAGGATAGAAGTTTTTTTACTCTTTGAATGTAGTAAGGGAGATAGGTATAAGACTTATTTTGTTTATCCTACATAGCACCTTACTTGCCGTTTCTTGCTCTTATCAGGCATAAGTCAATCGATATTCGTTACCGACATTTTCTGCAAGTGAGGTGGTGAGGGAAGATTGCAAAGTGAAAGAGATCAGTTTTAATTGCAAGGCGAGGTGAATAATCAAATAGCGCCGATATCCAATTAAGCTGTAAGGTCCTCTATCATCTAAACATGAATCAAGGGTAAAGAATGTTATAAGGACATATTAGAAGGGCAGTTCTTTCACGATAAGCGGAGATATTAGATAAGTGAATATAAAATCTGTAATATTAAGGGGTTAGAGGTAAAGTATTATAATAATAATAATTCAATTTAACGTGCTACCTGGTTCCCAATCTGGTCTATGAACACGTAAGTATTATAAATAAGGCACTAGAAAACAATAGAAAGAAGGAAGATTTTAGAACAGAAGAAACCACCCTGCTAGACATGGATAGACATCGTTCTAATAAAATCGGTCTATGTTATCGGAAGGAACGAAAACCGGGGTGGACGCCCAATTACCAGTCTTTGACTTATCAATATCTGTTCCTGGGCTACTGTTCGTTATTTCCTAATCCGGAAGCACGTAAGCTCTCCGAGGATCCCTGGTTAATAATATAATAATACAGGGTAATAATGAACGTCAGTTCGCAGTAGTATGCTCTTCCTCCTATCTGCTTTTCCCACGAATAGCGGAATACGTTTCTTCAACTTTGATCCATACAGAGGGTAGCCCAGAGACGCCGTATTTCTGGACTTCTAAATCTTGTTGGGCAAGTGGGAAAACCAAGTGCAGCTCATTAAACTGGTTTGCCAGATGGCCACAACTTGCTTCACCTCTCGTGGGGGCAGGCTTTAATACCAAAACAAGAGCATACAAACATACCTTGATGTGATCAAATGTTTCTCTACCTTTTAACAGATATTCGCCCAACTCTCCAGCGTCCATGTTGTACATTTCAAACGATATATCCAAGCTTTAGGTATGGTTGCAAAATTTCTGGAACACGATGCGCAGAAAGGTGTAAAGGCTCCCAGATACGTCTGCTTTAGCCGCAAAGGCGTGAGCTGCATATTCAACAGGCAGCCAACTATCGAGAGGATGCGCATTATTTTGCACCGGCCGCTGTCTCGGTCCTTGAGAAAAGGTTCTTCTGTGGAAAGTAGTACATATACTTAGGTAGTCAATAATAGGGGAGTTCGCATACGCACGGTCGACGAGGTCAGTTCTGGCGAGCGTAGTCTGCCCCGAACTGTTCTCGCAGATTTCCATGTATAAGATCAAAATGAGGGAGAGGTGATATGGACAGAAAATATATGTATTGTGTGTAAGATTATGCATTGTGTTCTGTCCGCCTGAGCAGAAGTTGTGAGGGGTATTATATACATGAGCAGGGAGCCAAGACTCATGTGACCTTCCAGTCCTACACCATGTAAGGCCTTTCGAACCCTTGGAACAGGACGCAAGCTGTAACCATTTGTCCATCCGACTCGCTTGTGAAGCACCTTGTCAGTTGTTGGCCTTGTCTTTAGCTCAAGGAGGGGAGATTGGATCACTGGTTTAGAGATGACATATACTGGTACCTGAGAGCTGAAGTACAGCCTTACAGGTACTCTACGCCTTCTTGACTAATAAAAACATTTTCCAATGTGTGAATAAAATGCTACCATCGCTTGGTACATACGTCAGGGTAGAATTGCTGCCTGAGAACAGTAGAGATTAGAAACTCAAAATCTCGCAGTAAGCGTTATCATAATACCTCTTATGCGGCTGATCTTTTGTCGTGGCATCGGTATGTCTCGTTATTACGCGATACCTAATTGTGGACCCTTTGCGGCTTATATCCTAACTTCGAATGCTAGGAACGGGCTTCTAATTTCTATCTGTTGACCGGACGGCAAACACTCCAACATATCCTGGTGTTCTGCCCCAACTACATCCAGCCCCGTGCGAATCTTCTTTTAAAGACAGGCAATGCAGAGCTTCCAGAGATGCTGAATGAGAAGGGAACGGCAAGAGCAACTGCGCAATGTCTCCTAGAAACAAACATTCTGAAACACTTTCAAGTTGCAAGGCCTCTTACAAAAGAGAACACAGGGAACTGGGCTCCCTTCCAACTAACCCAGGCCGTGTCATAATAACCTCTCTGTTGCCTGAGCGGCAGCACTGGCAGATAGGGAACAGCAACTAGTAGCTGATGAAATAACTCATCATAGCTATATTAGAATGGTTTAGGTTGAGGAAAAGGCAAAGATTTTGTACGTTGGAGGGAGACTCTGGTGTCGGATTTATTTTGCTTTACACATTGATATTACGTGTTCATAGACCCGATAGGGAACCAGGTAGCACGTTAAATTGAATTATAATAATGATAATTATTTCTATATGTTGTTCTCTAAGGCATTAGTTTAATTAGGGAAGTTTATTTCATATACAGTAGTGTAGGCCGAGACGGCATATGGTATGAGCAACTTGCTGCTGACTCCGCACACAATACATGTATATATACTCAACAGTTAATTAGACCTGAGGACAACACAGAACATGATCCAGAACAATACAGCCTGTTCACTACCCAGTCTTCATCTCATTCTGCTTACAAGTAGAATTATACGTTACAAGTTAGCTCATGAAGAAGGTGAAGTGCCTACCAACTCCTTTATAGTTTAAGCATATGCGTCTACCGAGACTATAGGTCCTCAAATGCTCTTTTTCTTTGTCCTAATAGCCTACTACAATCAGCTAATCAGTTACTATCCGTCAAAATAATATTGTTATTTACGCTCCTCCACTAATCGCTACATGCAGATTAAGGTTCCTGCCTGCTATAGGTTCCTGGACGAAAGAATTTCGTTTTCAAAATGCATAGTCTCGGTAGACCCATCATTGGGATCTAACCGGCGCTTAAATCCTGCCCGCTGCCCAAGCTCTTCCTACTCAGCCCATCGCTTTATGGATAGAAGACATAGTAACCCTAGATACTTCCGAAGCAGTGAACACGAGATTAAGGCTTTGAGAAAGAGGTGAATACAAAATGAAGCCGAATGAGTCATTTTTCACTATGGAGCAAGAAACCATGATCAAGCCTGGCGACAAGCCAAACTCCGTTGACACTACTGGCTTATGCCTGTTGTCTCTGGATGGCGGCGGCGTACGAGGTCTCTCGACTCTCTACATTCTGAAGTATATTATGGCTCGATTGAATCATGCGCGAGAGGAGAACAATCTCCCTCAGGTTAAGCCTTGCGAGGTATTCGACCTTATCGGAGGCACAAGTACTGGCGGGTAGGCGGGCGTCTGGCCTGTGATGCGATAGAACTTCGCTGACCGCCAGTAAGCATTATTGCGATCATGCTCGGTCGACTCGAAATGGATGTCGACGATTGCATTAAAGCATATAGCGATCTGACCAAAGAAGTATTTGAGGAGAAGGACAGACGGATTCCTATCAGCTGGCGCTTCAGATTCAGGGCAAAGTACGACTCTGAGAAACTCAAGAGAGTGGTTTGCACAGTGTTCAAGAACAGCGGCGCGCATGAAGATGATTTGTTCAATGACGGCACTGAACGCGGATGCAAAACGTGAGTGCTTTGTTGGCAATACAACAACACATCACCTAACAAAGCTAGGTTTGTTTGTGTCGCCGACCGGCACACAAAGGACAATGTCCGCCTCCGTAGCTACGGCCTTCCTCACGAGCCTCATATCCGCGCGACGATATGGGAAGCCGCCCTTGTGACGTCCACGGCCACAACCTTCTTTGATCCCATTAAAATTGGAAATCGTTCGTTCGCTGATGGTGCACTTGGCTCAAATAATCCAGTGGATGAAGTGGAGGCGAAGCATCAAACATCTGGTGCTCGGAGACGGGAGAGCTGAGGTCACAGGTTAAGTGCTTCATATCTGTCGGGACCGGAAAACCGGGCACAAAGCCATTCAAAGAGGGCATCATCAAGCTGCTTGGGCAGACGTTAGTACAGATCGCTACGGAAACCGAAAATAAAGAGAAGAGATTTATAGCTCGGTGGGCTAAACATTTCGATGAAAAGAAGTATTTCCGGTTCAACGTCGAGCAAGGGCTGCAGGAAATTGGGCTCGAACAGTATGATAAGGCAGGAGAAATAGAAGCCGCAACGGAGAGCTACCTTACGCATATGCAGTAGAAGTTGGGAGTAGGAGACTGTGTACAAAATATGAAGCTCAAGCAGAGTGTGTATAATGAGTCTTCCAAATAAGAGGTTAGGCATTATTGGGCTAATATTAACAGATAATGCTAAAGGACCCTTTACTTCCCCCATGCATGTAAGTGCCTGCTAGGGCTATCCTGTTAGTATATTTCTTGCTGAACAAAGCAGGAACATGGCCTTCCAACCATTAGAATCACTCCACACCAGCTAGTCCCAATACCAGATCACACTTCCTTGATTGTCCCATTCGAGAGAAATCCTCGCTTTACAGGACGCGAGTCACAGCTTGCTCATCTCGAAGAAATGCTGTTCGCCAAAACCGTACTCCAAAGATTGCTATCATGGGACTCGGTGGAGTAGGGAAGACACAGCTTGTCCTCGAGCTCCTTTTTCGAACAAAAGATAAGCACCCCGACTGCTCCATCATCTGGATACCGGCAACCAACAAGGAAAGCTTGCACCAGGCATACCTTGGCGCTGCTCAGAAGCTAGGTATACCCGGATGGGACAATGATAAGGAGGATGTGAAACGACTCGTACAAGGGTACCAGGGCAGAGAAAACATAGGACGGTGGCTGCTGGTGTTTGACAACGCTGACGACATCGACATGTGGATCGCGAAGGCCAAACCTGGGCAGCAATATGACTACGAATCACAACCTTTGATCGACTACCTCCCGAGGAGCAATCAAGGGACGATTCTGTTCACAACATGTGACAGAAAAGCAGCAGTTGACCTTGGGGATGATGTAGTGGAGGTGTCGGATATGGATGAAGATATGGCTATTCGATTGCTTATTAATCATTTGCACGACAAGAAGCTTGCCAGAGACCAGCAGGATGCCGCGGCATTGCTTAAAGAGCTCACTTATCTTCCTCTGGCAATCGTACAAGCAACGGCCTATATTAACAAGAACAAAATAACTCTCTCAGAATATCTGAAGCTCATGAAAGAGCGAGAACAAAGACATTATCGAACTTCTCAGCGAGGAGTTCAAGGATAACTGGAGATACCAAGATGTGAAGAATCCGGTAGCCACAACGTGGCTAATTTCATTCGAGCAGATCCGGCAGCGCGATCCATTTGCAGCCGAATACCTGTCGTTCATGGCCTGCATGGAGCCAAAGGACATACCACAATCTCTTCTTCCGCCAGGACCAACAAGAAAGAAGGAAGTAGATGCAATCGGGACGCTTAATGCGTATTCATTCATCACTAGACGGCCAGCAGATATGGCTTTCGATATCCATCGACTGGTACATCTAGCGACTCAAAACTGGCTCCGGAAGGAAGAACAACTCAGTCAGTCGATAGAGAAAGCTATTGTGCGACTAGAAGAGGTTTTCCCGAATGGTGGCCACGAGAACAGAAGCCTCTGGAGAACTTATCTGACACATGTCCGTTATGCAATAGAGTCTGATCTCATCAAAAAAGATTCGGAAACTAGGCTTAACCTTATGTGGCGATATGCTACGTGTCTTTACCAAGACGGCCGATAGGACGAGGCCGAGTTTCCGATTACACAAGTTCTCAACATGAAGAAGATGAAGCATGGAGTAGACCATCCAGATACTCTGACCAGTATGAACAATTTGGGGTCGATATATCGAAACCAAGGCCGGTGGAAGTCGGCGGAAGAGCTGTTTATGCAAGTGATGGAGACTCGCAAGAAGAAGCTAGGAGCGGACCATCCAGACACGCTGACCAGTATGGGCAATCTGGCGTCGACATATCGGAACCAAGGCCGGTGGGACGCAGCGGAAGAGCTGGACTTGCAAGTGATGGAGACTTTCAAGAAGAAGTTAGGAGTGGACCATCCAAACACGTTGACCAGCATGAACAATCTGGCGTCGACATGGAAAGGACAAGGCAAAATTATCGAAGCTATACGCCTTATGAGCGAATGTGTGCAGCGTCAGCAACGCGTTCTCGGAGTCAATCATCCCTACTTCATCTCTTCTTCCGGGGTGTTAGCTAAATGGGAAGTGGAAGAAGCAGAGAGTGGCAACTCCGCCTAAGTATACCTGAGAAAGGACTTGGACAGTGACCGCGAATTAAGCCTTTGTTCAGAATATGAGTCGAATGACCTCGTCTTCCGTAGTAAGTGATTACGGTCTCACTTTAGAAATACATCGCCGCCAGCGTTGACGCCAATTCATAAATCCTCCGCCTCGGGTATCTTTGAAATCCCAATCCGATACCAACGCCTAGTGTAGAAAAAAGCCGCCACGTCCAAGTAAACAAAAAAAATACAAAGAGAAACAGTCAGGGGACTCTGTCTAAATGGCCTATGCCCGATAAGTGTCAGAACAGCCTCTTCGCCGGAAAGAAACGACTTCGAAATGCGGAGACGTGGAAGTTTAATGACAGGGAAAGATCTCCAGAAGCTGGGCTTTCCTGTGTCTCATGTGTTCAAAGAAAGAGGGCGAGGAAAATTCGGAAGAGAAGTCGGCCAGGAAAATCCGCGGGAGTCGGAAAATGGATCCAGAGAACGGGGACCAAAATAGGACAGACGGTTCCAAAACTGGATGCAGCAGGAGAGAGATGCTCAACTCCCCACAGCCAAACACCCATCCAACACATTATCCAAGCGATCGACATCATTGACTTGGCCCCCTTGCCATCCCCAATCATCGTCCACATCCATCCGATCGCCCAAATCCAGATTCAGATTCAAGTTTAACGTTGAAGGTGTGGATAATGACTGACTCTGCAAGTGCGTAGCAGGCCCTATGATGCCATTAACATTATTGTCCCTCCCAGTGCCATTATTTGCATAGATTTCTTCCACGCCGTCGAAATCCAGATACCGTCCATTGCTTATCGCCCCCGAAATCAGCGGGACTTGTCCGAGATACGAGTCACCGAGCTCTAGCGCGAGCCGTATATCCTCCATCCCCAATGCTCTCCTCCGCCGAATCTCCTCAACCTCACATGGCAAATATCCGCCCGCCGTTCTCCCGATCTCTCCCCTCTCGACCCTCCTCTCCTCCTCCTCGACTCTCCGCTTAAAAGCGGCCGTCTTGATATATTTATCGCCATTACACATGACCCTGGAAAATACATTCGACAATGCTTCTTTAATGTAGGTCTCCGTGGCGATGTTCATAAATGCAGCACAGTCGAGCGCGGCACCACCGGGAAGGCCGTTTTCGTAAGCGATGGGGACCATGCGGGCCGCGATGGAGTCGGTGTCGGGGAACTCGTGGGTTTCAGTGAAGAGGGGTTGGGCGTAGCGGCGGCGGATTTCAAGATCCCAGTCTAGTTATCATAACCTGTCAGCATAACTGGTTGCAAGACTTTTCAAAGAACAGATAAAGGTTGGAGGCCGGTGGAGGGTTATGAGAGAAATAGGGAGAGAGAAAGAAGGGGACACACTAGTCTTCTGAAACCCTCCCGCACCCGCCATCCCCACCTCCGGGATCCGTATCGTCCTCTCCCTATGGTACTCCATCATCTCCTCCTGAAACCGATCCCAGCCATCCCCCTGACTTTGCTGAATCATCTTCAACCTCTTCCTCTCTCGTCGACTCAACTGCATGACCTCATGCTTCAATCTCTTCTCCGCCTCATCCCCCGCGGGCTTATTCCCGGTACCCGTCGTTGGCTTGTCGTTGGCAGAGACCCAGCTGGCGACGCCGGACTCGGGGGGATCGCGAAAGATGTTGCCGAAGATGGCGACGATGAATTGGTTATGGGCGTGTTCGAGGGAGGGAGTGCGAAGGATCTTGCGGAGGGAGTGGGAGAGCTCTGTTTGGTTGAGGTTGCCTGCCGTACCATTAAATAACATATTCTCCACTGCATATAATCTCCTCTAGTCGTTCGACGCATTAGAGACTACTCACCCATCATAAATTTGCTCACAGCGACCTTATAATCCGACCACTCTGCATCCCCCATACCACTCTTTAGCGTCGTATACAGCGGCTCGACATCTATCCTCGGCGCCGTCACTGCCGGCTTCGCTGTTTGTTTCGTAGTGGTATTAAGAGCGGGTAAGCTTTTCGAAGATAGTGTAGGCGTTGAACCAGACACCGCGATGGTATCTGGGCGGATAGTACCCGACATAGTAGGTTGGGAGGGGGGAGGGGGGAGGGGGGGGTTGTTTGGACTAGCGCGGCGGTCGCGGTGACGCGCCTTGGGCGGTGTAAAGCGTTTCGGAGCACGAAAGTCGGAGTAAACGGTTGGATAATACACTCTACAATGAATCCTGATGAGAACTGGTACGATTAGAATGCGTTGGTGCGGGAATACGATGAAGTTGAGGTTGAGGTGCTGGACTGATGTTGGAGTGAGGTTGCGGAGGTGTGGAGAGCTCGAATGCGGCTGACATGGGGTGCCGCCGCGTCGGGTCATCGCGAGCTGTCGCTGGAATTTCATTCACACTACATTTGTAGAGACGGTACACAATAATAAGAGGCAGATAACCAACTACTAGAGATCCTCGTTCAACACTAATAAGATATTCACAGTCATGAGAATCCAGATTAATCAGGTAATTACTGAAGTTGGCCAATCACACAGATCAGACATTCAGCGCAATCAGATCATTGCAGCACTCATAATCCCATCACTCAGATATTCGTCCCAATGATTGTTCAAGTGAGGGTATACAATCAAACAGGCTCATATTATCCCGGCCATCAAAGGCCTACAAGCCTCTTCATACACCCAGTCCTACCCGAACGCCATTTGCGCCTTACGCAGCAGCTGCCATGACCGTGGTTGTCTCCTTTTATAATACAGATCCCGACCTCCCATTCTGCGTAATCTTGTCGCAATCGAAGCCGTCAACTAAGCCCTATCCTTCACTTGGGTCTTATATTACCTCCGTCACTCCAACTTCGTAACCACAATCTTCAAAATCTCCTCATAGCTCTTATCCGCATTCTTCGGATCCTTAGCCACAGTCTGCCACACCTCTCCATGCTTCGGCTCAGACGTGACAACCTTGCTCAACACCTCTTGCTTCTTCTCCTCTGTGCCATGCTGCTCGAGGAACTTGTAGTACCAAGCCCATCCATCACCATAGTCTGCATCAAGAACAATAGCCTTGGTGAACCAGGTGACAGCTTTGTCCAGCCGACGCTCAGCCCAAAAAATACGAGCCACGGTGACGAACAGAAGCGGATTGTTTTCCACCTTCTTGATGGCCTCCAGGGCACGTGGTTTGCGCTGCGTACGGGCTTCCATGTGCATGATCTTCTCAGACCACAGAAGGCCGGAGCTTGGACACTGCTGTAAGGCCACAGCCATGAGCTGTTGGGCGGCGGCCATGTTGCCTGCACGCCGTTCCAGCCGTATAGCCTCACACAGCAGTTCTGGATTCTTGGGGTTCTGGTTACGGGCGCGATCCAGCGTTGACCGGGCCTTGACGATAGCACCCTGTTTTTCTTGAATACGGGAAAGGAGGAGGAACAATGGGACAGCCTTCGAGTTGGCACGAGTACCGATAGAGAAAGCCTCCTGCGCCTCCCTCAATTTGCCCATAGACTCATATATCTGCCCTTTGATGGCGTGCAGTTTCCAGCTCGCAGGCCATGTCTGAATACCCTGGTTGACATAGTCAAGTGCGGCATCCAGATTGCCCAGCTGCCGTTCCAGCACCGCAGATTTGATGTAGAGGCGATCAGTAGGCGAAGAACTACGGCCCATGGCAAGGAAGTTGCGTGCGCTCTCATATTCCTTGGCCTCAATCTCCAGTTGAACCGCTCGGAGGTAGATGTTCTCGTTATCAGGCAATTGGTCGAAGGCAGCACCCAGAACCTTCCGGGCTTCATCCTTGTCACCGGAATGCCAGGCTTCGTTCGCAAACATCAGCCATAGAGATTCGCATTTCGGGCATGCATTGGTTGCTCGTCCCAACGTCTTTAGCAATTCCTCAGTAGTACCAAAGCGCTTCTCAAGATCAGCGGCAGCGTGCCATGTTGTCTTGCTCGTGGGGAATACACGGAGACAGTGTGTGATAATAGCACGGGCAGTGACGTATTTTCCCCTGTTGATACTGGCTTTTGCGTCCTGGAGCCACTTATCCTTCCGCTCATCGTCTTCGTCCAAGCCCCAGCCAATTGTGGCTGAAATGATGGCAGCACATGTAGCCACCGCCCCTTCCTCTTCACACTTCTCTGCTTGTGAAATCCATTCTTCTCGCTTCAGCATCGCATTCGCTTTGATCAACGCTTTCACTGCACGTTCCATGATTTTAGGAAGCGGCTCCGTCTTCCCAAGCTGCTCTTGCAATCTACAAGCCTGAACCCAGATAGCCCAGCTCGTCGGAAGAGCTTTACGTGCAGCATTGAGAATCTGCTGGGCGCTGTCGGCGTCGCTAATACGGGCATACGATATCCAGAGCTCCTCTGATAGGGGAATAGTTTCAACGGCTTTGGCGAAGAGTAACCTCACATTTTCAACATCTTCAGTGTCGTTGATGAGAATCTTCCACAGCTCGATACTCTGAGGATTATGGTCGAGAGCCTGACGTGTGACCTTCTTTCTTGCTGCCGGGGTCTGTTCCAGCTCAATAGCCGCTTTCCAGAGAGTGATGGCTTTCGGGTTGAGCTTGATGGCTTGCGCGGCGATGATCTTTGCGTTGTGTTTGTTCCCGCGGTTGATCCGTATGTTCTCCTCCCAACAGACGATCGAATGAGGACACAGTTCGCAACCCCGAGAGATGACCCTAGAAGTTTGCGAGTTAGCAAAGAGTTAGAAAGGGGTTACCAACGCCTTGGTAGTGGCCAGCAAAGGACCTACTTCTTCGCCGTATGTATCTTTCCCGCAACCTCTTCCAGACGACATAGTGCAACGTGGGCAGGCCCATTATGCAGGTTAGTCTTGACCGCAGATTCCAGAAGTACACGCGCTCTGTTAATGTCCTCAATCGGCGCTCCCGCTTGCAATGACGTAGCCTTATCCAGAGCGGTAATGTAACCCCGGGGATCCACGCTCGTAGATGTACCGCTCACAGTCGACGTTCCGTTGGTGGTGGTAGAAGTGGCCGCGCCTGACGAGGCAGCATCGAGGCGGACTTGAAGCGCCGACTGCTGTGCTGCACCGATAGAAGCGAAATTTGTCATAGTACCGTCACCTGAGTCGGTCGATATGGACGTCTCCAATTGCCCTGCTGCTGCCGCACCCTGAAGAACACTATCCGGCACTGCATAGAAACGCTGATTGGCTTGACGAGCCTCGCGCGCCCTCTTATTCTTCCCCGTCATATCTCCAACCTCGGGCAGAGCTGCCCATTCTTCTTCGGATACAGCTGCGAGAGCTCGTTTGTACTCAGCGAATTGTTGTTGGATCTTCGGGTTATTGCGCTCGTATTCTTCGCGTTCTGCTTTTTCGCGTGCTTCCCTATACGGACGGAAAATGTCGGTATCTGTTACCCAAAAGGATAAAGGTAAACCTTTAAATGACCACAAAGCAGGGGGAGGAGAGTCGTGGCTATAAGGAATAGAAGGAAACTAACCTTCGTATGCGCCTCCGTTTATCCATCTTCTCGTCAACTTCCTGGTATATCCTGTCCGCCTCATCATCATCCTCGTTGTGATTGATTCCGCTCGAGAACAGCCCAACTTCGTTGTCCGGGTCCTGGAACCGGTCTTCCTCCTCATCGTCGTCTTTCTTTTCCACGCCGTATGCTGAAGGTGCAGCTTGTCCGAGTTGTGCTGCGCGCTTGGCCAGCATCTCCTTCATCTGCTCCTCAGAGGGACCTTCGCGCGCCGGACCCAGATCGCTGCGGGTGGTGAAACCCGTTGCACCACGCCCGAGACCGGCGACATAGTTCTCGGGCGCGGGCATAGACAGAAAGTCGCGTCCAACCATCCTTGCGGTATTTGAGGATAGTGCGAGGTAGGGGGTAGTGGTTGACGGTTAGTGAAAGGTGAGGTGTTGGGCAAGGCGGCGATATGACCGGGGAAATCTGGCTGACTCAGCTACCGACACTAGTCCTAAATAGTACAATATCTTTCTGGGTTAGCGCCGTAGAGATCTTTCGTCAGCAAATGCTGACAGAAGTGTTCTTAGGAGTAATGTTGTCCTGTAGTCTCTTTGTGTTGTCACCTCTCTATCTGTAATATCCTTCACAAGCCGAAGTTTCAGTGCTCAGCTTCCACCAGCTCTATTATACACTTCAACCCGTTCCGACGTTGATATCCAGGCTGATGCTCTTTGGAAATCCCATCACTATATGACATGACCGAAACAGTCGCTTGGGATAATACGATAATTATAATTACACAATAGATAATAAAGGCGTTTCCGCTGCGCCTTTGCTTCTTAATGACTTAAGCCAACAACTCCGATAGACCTGCCGCATGCGCGCCAATCAGACCGTACAAAAACTAATACATTAACAGCAAGCACCGATACTCATACGGCGTTACCGTACCACGTCTTTGCCTTTCCCTCCAGTCATAGGTCTAGCAGCCGTGTTCGCTAGAGTAGGCCTCGGTGGTGATGAAATGGGCAGACTAGGCATTGGCGGCGGGGACGACACTGGGATGGTGCGAACATCTGATGGTTCCCGCAAGTTCTTCCCACTGTAAAGGTGTTATTGAGGGTCGAGGAGCAATGTAGAGGGACAGTTGGCCATACCTCTTGCTCCGTTTGATTTTGTTGGCTATGCCGAGAAAGCTGGTGAAGCCCTTGGAGTTCCGTCTAGCCTGCAAGGAATGAGTCTTGGTTGAATGGATGCAGATTGCGGGTCTGGCCTCAGCTGTGGGGATTGGGAAGGTCATGGTCGCAACATACCTCCTCTGGTCTTCTGGGGAATTCCTCCCCATCGTCATCCTCTTCCGCTATGGCGTTCACACTACTTCCACCGCTAGCGGGACCCGTCTGACTTCCACTCGAGCTCGGCTGTAGCAGTGCTTGGAGTGCCTCCGAGGGCGGCGCGATCCTGTCGACATCACCATTTACCACTACAAACCAGCCAGGTTTCTCTCCCGGGGCGATCTTATCTCTGAGATCAACCAAAGCACCCCACGCTTCATTGGCAACACCTCTCCCACGGATGTCGTCGATATCGACACCCAACCGGACCTCGTGAACCTGATCGCAGACATAGGCGTATGGCTGGGACTTTGAGGTGAGATCTTCGGGGTCGTACTGTTCGATGAAGCGCAGGGAAGGCAAATGCGCCATGTTTTCGGGGTACAGTTTTTGGAAGCTTGAGGTTAGGGCAGCACTCGTAGCAGGGGCCATGAGCCATTCCGGTGCCGCATCGTCGAGGTCATTGATGATGACATGAACGCGAATCAGCTTCCGAGGCCATTTGAAGCCGTGGACGAACCAGGTGGGCATGGTGAAATGGGACAATTGAGTGGTGAGGTGGAAAGCAAAGTAAAGTTTTGTGGGGGATGTCGTTGCCAAGATGGGAACTTCTCAGACGGAAATTATTTTGAAGCGAAGCGGCGATGACGATCTCCCTAGGGCTGAAGTGGGCGTGGCTGGACGCCCGGACAACGATTCTCCCTTGCTGAGAGGGAGTGTATTTGGGACTGCGAGTCGATAATAACGAATGCAGTGCGACTGTAAATCGTCACACTCGGAACCGGGAAAAGGTTATTAAGTTCCAGATTCTCGGAATTCTGGGTGATTAAGGTGCTGATATCATGCATATCATATCCTGATTGATATTAGTTGCTGCTGTCTGAGGTCCAGGGAAGAATTCATGCATTCTAACCAGCTCACCTATTGCTTACTAGTAACTGATCAACTAGGCTGAGACGTCAATAAGGGAGTTAGGATTAAAGGTAATGTTTTTTTTTTTGGAAGACAGCGGCGTGAAAAGGACAGAGAGACGTTTAGAAAACGCCTGGTGAATAGTGAGACTATTTTCTAATGAGTTGATTACCTAACTAGGTAGTGAAGAAGAATAATATAAGAGAAAGATGAATAAGGAAAGAAGAAGACATAGCGATTCAGACAGACCAGAAGGGAAGGAAGCTGTTGAGGTTTGCGGCAAGTGCAGCCGTTGTGGGGGTGGCCCGAGTTTCAGCTCCCCTCGCGCCGCGTGGTGGCCGTCGCGTCAACCCGCAATCCGTGCACCTTCACTTCACCAACACCGCACTCTCACTAACTCTCCCCCTCCCTCTTTCTACCCTTCCCGTTCTCATGATAGCAATTCTTATTGCTTATTACTGAACCTTACTTTGATTTCTATTTCCTTCGCCCCCCACACAGTTCATCAATCCCTCGTCTTTCTCTACCATGCCTCTGTAAGGACCCCACGCTCCGCGGATCTCATTCACCAGGACTCTACAAGCTGATTTTTCTCCCACCTACTAACATACTGAAGCCATTTACTGGGAAAGAAGTCATGGAATGTCTATAATTCTGCCAATGTAGCGAAAGTTAAGGCCGACATAGCCGCCGCGGAGGCGCGCGAAGCCGAAGAGGAGCGGCAGATGCAGGAGCTCGAAGCTGAACGCCGCGCAGCAATCCTCCGTGGGCGAACACCTCCACCTCTTCCAGACATCGAAAGCAAGCGCGATGAGAAACACGGTCGGCGTTCTGGCAATACTGGATTGGGAGGCGGACGGAAGCATAGGCGCCTTGCTGGCGAAGATGACACGGACAGAGATATTCGGCTTGCTAAAGACGTCACCGCCCCCCAACCAGAGAATGATGCTGCGAAATTCAGATTACGAAACCCAAATATTGAAGCTTCTTTGACTGATCCGGCCGGCCACATCAATTTGTTCCCCATCGATGAGAAGGCGGCCATACAACGGGAAAAACGTGAGAGGAATGCGGATGCTGAGGCGGAAAAGAAGAAGAAGGAGCGTGAGCTTGAGGACCAGTATACCATGCGATTCTCCAATGCGGCTGGTAGGGAAGGCCTACACAAACAGCCGTGGTATGCTGGCCATGGATTTTCAGGCATGCCTCAGGAGGAGAAGGCTGCCTCCAGTACTGGTGCCATGGAATTCCCCGGGCTTGAAAACAAAGATGTCTGGGGAAGAGAGGATCCGCGCCGTAAGGAGAGAGAACAAGCACGTATCAGCGCCAACGACCCGCTTCTGCTAGTGCGCAAAGGCGTCGCCAAGACCAACGAGTACAACCGGAAGAAGAAGGAATGGGAGATGAACCGCCTGCGGGAGCTTCAAGAACTCGAAGCACAGCAAGAGGAAGAGGATCGGAGGGAGAGGCATTCAAGGCGGAAGAGTCATCACGAAAAGCACAGATCATCAAGGCATAGGCAACACAGAGATCGAAGCAGGAGCAAAGAACGACGTGATGACAGACGACGCAGCCGTAGTCCTAGGAGGGATCGAGCCGATGACAGAGAGAAGGAGGATCGACAAGATAAGAGAAGGCGCAGTCGCAGTCGCCGTCATAGTCGCCATCACAGTCGCCGTCACAGTCACAGTCGCAGTCCCAGTCGCAGTCGAAGTCGCAGTCGCAGTCCGGGTCGGGAGAGAGACAGAGCCCGAGATAGACACCATCGTAAACGCCCTGATAAGCATCGGGAATTGCGAAGCTATCGTGGGGAGCGCCCTTCTGGCTGATAGAAAGCGTCTTCCAACTTTCTTAGGATACGCCCTTCACTTTACAAGGCGGCCGGATTACGGATCAATGGCATATGTATACGAATGGATAGCCCCAATCCATGCCTCGGGTCAGCAAATTACTGAGAATGAATCACAGTATGTCAAAAAAAATTCTGAGATGGGAGCACCCTCGCAGTTACTAAATCTTAATCAAGGTTAATACAGGCGCATTTATGAAGCATTTTTGGGGTCAATTGGTGCCAGATAGGAGTATGGTTGATGGGTATGACGGCACTATATGAGAGAGAAGAGGGGTGAAGCTATGACCAGCGAGGGGCATGCAAAAAGTACCCCTGACTGTAGCTTTCAGTTATAAATTGATTTCCAGGCTGCCTTCTTCCATTCAATTGTCTTTGTCAATCCAATTCTTTTTCATTCTATCTTGACTCTTCTACGCATTCCTAATCCTTCAGTCTATATTACCGAAATGGCCTCCCATCCACCAGCCAGTTGCTGTACCATAGGTGTCAAGCACGAGGGCAACGCTGTCGGGGAGGTAAAGAACATCGGTGATAGTATGCCATCGCAACCTAACTGCTTTGCATCATATCGTCAATACTGATCAATCAGTCCGAACTTACTTCTCTTATCCGGAAAGCAAAAGCACTCAAGATGCCGTCCTAATCTTAACCGACGTCATCGGCATGGACTCCATCAACGCCCAACTGTACGCCATCCATCATTATCTCTTCCTTAACATTCTTCTCACAAAGCCCCCCTCTAGCATAGCAGATGACCTCGCCCGTGCCGGTTACTTCGTCGTAATGCCCGACCTCTTCCATGGCAATCCCATCAAGATGAACCGTTCTCCCGACTTCGATATTATGAAATGGCTGCAGAACCATCTCCCTCCCGTCGTTGACCTCATTGTTGAAGCTGTGTTGAAGGAGATGAGGGGCCCATTGGGCTGCAAGAGGATTGGTGGTGTGGGGTATTGCTTTGGAGGCAAATACGTGTGTCGGTTTTTGAAGCCCGGGATGCTGGATGCGGGGTTTACGGCACATCCAAGTTTTGTGGAGAAGGAGGAGTTGAAGGGGTGTAAAGGGCCGTTGAGTATTGCTGCTGCTGGTATGATCTCGCCATCAATCTTTATCCACTTACTCATATTGCTCCATTGCTGTTTCCACACCCCGTACTGGACGGAACTAATCACGACTCATACATCTATAGAAACTGACACTATTTTCCCGGCCCCCAAACGTCACGAGACTGAAGAGATCCTTGCCGGCATGTCCATCCCTTACCAAATCAACCTCTTCTCCGACGTCGAGCATGGCTTCGCCACCCGCGGTGATATGACGAATCGAAAGAAGAAGTTTGCGAAGGAGCAGGCGTTCCATCAACTGTTGGCGTGGTTTGAGGAATATGTTAGGGGCATGACGGATGCGCCATTCAAGATCTGATGAGAAGGGGAGGGCTGTGAAGCTGGCAGCAGAAGTTTGAGGGTTTGGGCTTTCATAAAACCATCAGAGTATAACATGATTGTTCATCAAAACGGGTACTTCTACAATGGCGAACATATGGCTTCAAGGCAGTATCCAATTCATAACACACCACTTTACCACTCCACTACTCCACCACTCCCCAATGTCGACTCACAGTTTAACTTTAGAAACAAGCTCAACCCTAGGAGGTCTCTGGCACGTGATATTTCGTTGTTACCTAAATTTGAGTAACCTTGGTCTGCCTAAACAGGTGATTTCCTGAGACCTTGGAGAAGAATTATATATTACTGCGGACGCCGATATCAAACTGCCTAAGCTCGCACGACTTCATTGTTCACTAACACCAATGCTCCGGAGTTGGGCGGCCTGGCCTTTAGTCATTGTTTCGACCTCTGTATAACGTTATAGTTTTAATTGTGTCTATATTCTTTCAGCAATATTAATTGGGTCGTTTCCGCTCTTTCCATATTTTTATTGCCCCGTAAATTCGACACGTTAATTGAGACTTGATGGTTTCTTTCATACCGTCCTAATTCACTACCCCAGTATCGTCGCAATGCTTCAGCCCTTTAATTCATAGTCCTGTGGCTCACCGCCGCTTCCCATTTAAAACTCCTCCTGTCTGCATCGCATATCAGCAGGACCACCAATTGTCTTGTCATATACATCAACATTTCCCGCCACCGCCAGGTAGGTCAAACGCCATCTCTCACACATCCCTAGATATCACGCTCTCCGGCCTACTATGCCCCACCCTATCACACTACAGCCCGCTCCCTCTTCCCACCGCCTCTCTTTGTCAATTCACATTCTGTATGCAGCACAGGAACCCTTGCTCACTCCTCTCATCTTTGCTTGATCCCAGCACCCTCAATCTAAATAACCCCTTTCTCCTTCCCCCTCTTTTCTTCTTTCCTCTCTTCTTTATCCCACATTAAAAAATCGGCAGGAAAGCCAAAAACTTCCATCTACCGCTGGTTATGGTGGGAGTGGAAAGTTGGACTTTGAGCATGTGGAAGAGGAGGATCAAAACCTCAGAGATGTAAAGCGAATGCGGGGGTTTTGGGGAGGGGGGGGAGGGGTTCAAAATCAATTAAAATATTGATTTATGGTTAGGGGTTAGGGAGTCAGAGAGTTGATGTGGTGGGGGGAAAAAAAAGGGGGGGGGAGAGAAGTTAGCGGGTATTAAAAAGCGACGATGGCTGATGTGATGGTGGAGATTAGGGGTGTGAAAAGCAATTGTAAAATCGGTGTATGGTGGAGATTTGTCGGATCAAATACGAGACGCGAATGTAATACGTTGATGGGCGCCTTTCTGGATCGAAATACGTACAATTCTTGCCTCACAGCGGTGTTTTCGGACGGTTAAAATTTTATGAAGCACCTGGCTATGGTAATGATTTCAGAGACCAAATTTCTCGTGATTGCTTCCTAAGGTGGGGAATACGGGGAGCTAAAGAGCTAGAAGAAAGGCTTCAATGGTAAGTGGGAGTAAGAGAGTAAGAGCTTGGAACTTCCAAGCTCAAAATAGCGAAAACAGTTTCTCATGGCGGGTGGATCGAGAGGGTTAAAATCTGGGGCAGAAATGGTTTATTGGGGGGGGGGGGGAGGGGGGATTTCGGAGGATTAAATAGATAGACCCAATTGATAATGGTGTTGACCATAGCCAGTCAAAATAGTTGTTCGACATTGAACAGTGCAGGGGCAGAAGTGGGAACCTGAGGTCTTAACCTTATAAGAAAGAGGGAAAAAATGCCATTCCAGCAGCCCATGGTAGGGGACTTGGTGCGTATCAAAAAAAAATACGCATTCACCACCCATGGTTGGGGAATTATGGCGAAACCTAAACAGCAGCAATTTGGCAGCACAGTGGAAAATTTCAACGATCAAAAGCCAAAATAACTGTAGTACCTACCCATGGTAGGGGACCTGGTGTAGATAGAAACTATACGCGGAGGCCACGGATGGTGGAAAATATGTAGCGGATCATAAAAGAAGGCCATTAGGCAGTATGGTGAGACATTTTGGAGGATCCCAAAGACAATGTGGTAGTATGGCATGAAAGAAAAAGGAATTTTTGGATCGCGACTTACGAAATAGGAAACCTCAATTAACTAGGGAAAACCCGTCATGGTTGAACACTACGTCAACTGTTGAATGGAAGAAGATTCTAGGCCATTAAAAACGATATATGAGCCCTATATGTAGGAGATTTGGGGAAATCAAGAAGGTAATGTGGCAGCAGACTAGGGTGGTGGGAGAGACTGGGAACTAATGGAGTTTGACTTTAGAGAATAGAGCTCAAAAAGGAACACAGATAGAGGAGCTATGGTTGTAGATCTGGTGCAGGTCAAAATTAAGCGTTTTTACAGGCCTATTGTTGGGGGGAGGGAGAGGGGTGTGTTACGGGACCAACAAGAGATACGGGTACTTTACGGCGATGGAGGGATTAGGACTTTGTAATCTTCAAGACTTGACCTCAGGAAGGGAAACTCAGGACTTTGATGATGCCTGGCGGCGGTGGGAGACTTGGCCGGAGCTACAGAAAAGCATCCTAAGCTTCATGGTCGGAAAAATATTCGCAGATTCCGCAAAATAACAACGGAATGCAATGACGAGAAGATTTCTGTAGAATCCAAAAGATATAACAACCGAATGCAATGGTGAGAGTAAGATTTTGGGACTGCGACCTTCAGAACTGCGAAGGGATATTAAAATTCGCCACGACCGCCCCCTGCTGGCGAATAGAAGAGTATTAAAAATAGATATTGACAGCCCGGGCCTTTTAGTGAAGGACTGAGTCCACAACAGAACATTTAAACTTCTCACGGGAGGAGGGAATCTCGGTACCTCAATATTGAAACCTGTTACCTTCGAAAAAGGGGATCAGAACAGAACAGAACTTTTACAATGGTAGAGGTGCAAATGCAGGAGAAGTAGAAAAAATACGTCCAAAAACAAAGTAGCGGAAATATGTTTTCAGGACTACAAGTGTTTGAATCACATCACATGCTGGGGAGGATAAGACTCAGGAACTCTGTAAGCCAAGACGGCATGTGGTAAGAGCAACTTGTTGCTGACTCGGCACACAATACATGTATATATACTCAACAGTTCATTAGACCTGAGGACAAGACAGAACATGATCACCAGAACAATACAGCCTGTTCACTACCCAGTCTTCATCTCATTCTGCTTACACTCTGATATTGAAACTATGAAATAAAGGGGGAATGATATAAGCCGCCCTGTGGCAAGAATACGCAAGGACCACGTGCTTGATTGGCTCCTGTTCGAAGTCATTATCATGATCCTTTGAGACCATAGTGCCTAATTGAGTACGTGCATAAGAGGGATATCGCATAATGTAGCCCCTGACTCTATATCTTTAGTGATAATGATATTTAAACCGAAATTTCATGCTCAAATTACCTTCTTGCAAGAAATCCCTCTTTAATATAAAGAGCGATCCAGTTTGTTTCATCGACGGATTTTTCAAGCCTCAGAACAAATTTCTTGTCGAAGCACTGGAGCGTGACCGCGAGCGGAGAGGATTTGTACTTTGGCGGTGGTCTAGAACATGTGGTAGCCTTTCTGGCTTTGCAACTTGGACAGCTTATGGATATACGATGGGGAATCTCAACTTTGTGGACGGCCAAATCAAATTTCTGAAGGGATTTCTAAAACTTCAAGAGGTACTGTAGTGGCCGAATGAAAAACACACGCCTTTTTTAGCAACTGCGGCAGGAGAACCCAACCTTTCGATAGTGAAAAGCAGCGGGGAACATGTAAAGGTGTAAGTTCAAGAAGCCTCAAGTGTTATATATTACGTTTGAACGCTAACAATGAACTAGCTTGGCGGAAAAGAGAAGGAATACTAGAAAAGTAAGTGATGCAAAGCATCTATCTACACCACCGCTAAGTTACCAGTTGACCGTGCTTCTGGGATGATGGTATTGTCACTACGGGTGCAACTCATGACCAACTCCAGGCCGCTTTTCACTATCTCTGAAGTCTTCCAGAAGAAACTTCGGACGGGGAAGACAAAAGGCCAGAAATAAAGCATTCGTGTTACAAGAAGGACGTAGAGCGGACGAAAAACCACCAGAACTGGAAATTCGTGCAACAGGTCAAACTGGACGAAAGAATCGGCAAGTTCTGCACAGACAATGGAAATTATTGGGCAGATGCGAGGAAAAAAGGCTCGGGAGAAAGAATGGACATACGAAATGCAATGCAATGAGGGCGACAAGGATTGGGACAAAATTGTGATTTGAATCGGTGGAGCCAAAGGCATTAAAGCTATACAAAATAAAAGAACCGCAAGAACGCTCTAATGTCGGTCAGTGCTGGCTGTGCCCACAACTCTGAGCCAGATGTGAAAAAAAAATCAATAAATTTAAGTATGCAACCTCGCTATAGTGCCTCGTCGGCGTGAAACTGGGTGACGCTGCAAAGATGTCTCTTCAGCAATGTATTCATGAACTGCTATTCTTCAGTGGTGATACAGATAAAACCAGCGGTGGGCTGCTTTTTATGGGGATTCACAGGAGAGCTCACAAAGATGTTGACAGTTATGCTGACAACACTCTTGAATGCTTATCGCATTATGCTGAAATAGGGGAGTCAGCGCGGACGGAGTATATACCAAGGTCCTCGGACTGCTAGGCTGGGATAAGGTTGGTTTAGAGTATAAAGGACAATACTATTTTATAAGTTTTAGCCAGAATATGGCGTGGTAGATCATCTTTCTCCAGCTCTTTTCCAAACTCATGACATGAGTCTGTCTCATCAACTTTTTGTTTCCACTAACTTATCAAATTTCACTTCACGGAACAGCAACTATTAGCTGGTGAAACAACTCACCATAGCTATATTAGAATGACTTAGGGCGAGGTAAAGGTGAAGGTTTTCGGACTCTGGAGGGTAATTCCTTTTGAGTCGGGTTTAATTTGCTCTGAACATTGATTCTACGTGTTCATAAACCCGATTGGGAACCAGGTAGCACGTTAAATTGAATTTATTTTTATTAATTTCATCTTCACAAATCATCACATCAAAACTCTCGGAGACCTCAGGAGTGAATTTCAGTTTCTCAAAAGGGGTATTTGATGAATTCAATGCAGTTTCTGGGATGTGAGTGACTCATAAAGCCAGTATATTATGGAAGTTGGTGCTGCCTTCAAAAATTATGTAAAAACCATCAGAAAAGAGAGTTGTGGATAGGCAACATGGTGATAGATGACGTAAGGTGTTGAGCGTCGGTATGGGAGCTTTGACCACAACATTACCCTTGTCTCGCCCCTCTACGCCTCGGAGCTTGTCTCAACCGCGACATTCACCCCCCCCCCCCCCCCCCCCCCCCCCCCCCCCCCCCCCCCTCAAACTACCTTTACATAACCCGCATAAAACTCACCCTTTCTCTTGTCTTCTATACTTTCCTGAAAGCATTTCCTCGGCCTCTGAAATTATCTATCACCATGGCGCCTGCATCATCCCTCGTCGTATGTCCAACCTTAGTCGCTGCATACACCCCTGCTTACCTACCACCACATAGAATAAGCTTAAAGTGCAACTTAAGCTCTCTATATCGCGCCTTCGTATGGTACAACAGAAAGATTCAGCCAAGGCGAAGCAACAGAGACGTGAGATGGCCCAATTACTTGAGGTACAAGCTACGGTCTTCCACTTATACCCTATCATACAAGCGGCTCCCTCCCTCATGCTACATTGTACACCCAAAACGCATTACATACTGATATGAGAACGATACTAGGCCGGAAAAATCCAATCCGCTCGTATACGTGTTGAAAACATTATCCGCAGCGACATCACAACCGAACTCCACGAAATGCTCGAGCTATACTGCGAACTCGTCCTAGCCCGCTCCCAGCTGCTCGAACCCCCAAGTTCCCCATATAGCTCCCCCGCCCCTAAAGACGCCTCCACCACACAAACTCTTGATCCTGCTCTCAACGAGGCTATCTGCTCCCTCATCTACGCTGCACCTCGCACTGAGGTCAAGGAGCTTCATAATGCACGCGCGCTGCTAGTTGAGAAGTTCGGAAAGGAGGTTGCGCTGGCGAGTATGGAAGGCGAAGGGGTTGCAGAGCGCGTGTTGAAAAAGCTGAAGACCGAAACGCCGAGTGAGAAGTTGGTGGATGCCTACTTGAAGGAGATTGCCCGGTTCTATGGTGTGCCCTTCGGCTCGGAGGACGACGACGATGACGATGATGGTGGCATGGCCGAGCTAGAGGCAGAAGTAGACGCGGAGGAGGCAGCCCTAGAAGCACCACTCGAAGCCGAACGCGCTTCTTCCCCGTCTAAACCAGAAACCACATCGTCGCGAACAGCAGAAGAAGACGAAGTTGCTGCTCTTAGCCATGCAACACCGCCCAGGAAATTTGGGCCTCAGAGTCCGCTGCGCATTACGCCGCCGAGCCCGAGCACGGATAATGTTGCACCGAAACTGAAATTGCCTGGAGCGAAGAAACCCACGGCAGTGCCGGTGAGTAAGCCGAAGCCAGCACCTAAGAGTGATAGATTGGGGAAGATTCCGGATGTGGATGAGTTAGCAAGGAGGTTTGCTGAGTTAAAGAAGTAGTGAAGAGAGGAGTATGGGGTGCGGCCATGTCACGAAGTTACGACGGTCCTGTATGAATGATATCGGCCTTTGTGGATGCATGGAGTTTATGTTGCATATACGAAGTGGGATAACGACTAGCTTTGAAAGCTCTTAAATCAAGGTCAACCATTGAGTGGACTCCTAACGCTCCTAACGAAACGCGACACCATAATCTTTTTCACTCGTCCAGATGACTGACCAAGAGTCCTCAAAATACCTAGGAAGTACTCCAGTGGTTTATTACACAAGCTCTTAACCTTATACCTTAACCCGCCCAAAACATGTCGCAAGCCGTCCGATAACTCCTCACTCACATGCAACAACTCCTCACTCACATGCAACAACTCCTCACTCACATGCATTTTCGCACCATCCTTCACCGTTCCCCAGCCACAGTCACTCAAACCCTCCGCTCACAACATCCTGTCCCCGTCCCGCCGCCCGTTCATAAACCAGACAAAACACCGAACCCAAGCAATCCTAAACTTATCCAACGTACCCAAACAGGCAGTTACTCATTCCCATAGATCATTAAGTGCAATGCAACCGTCTCTTGATTGGCCGCGCAAACTCTCGCAATGCGCTCGACTCTCATTGGCCGCCCAGTACCCATATCTGCAAATGCGCTCATTTTCCGACTTGCTGAGAGAAAATTCGAAAATGGGACCAATAATGGACACTTTCCTACAGCCTACCTATTGAAGCCGATTCGCTTAGCTCAGCTAGTGTGAAATGCACGTGGAGTCCTGCCTCCAAACCTGTCGTGCCAGCCCTAAGCGCTGCGCCCATGGACTTCAGGGTTGATACGGGGATAGACGGATAGATTAGGCCTTAGACATTAATTTGAACGACACTCGTTTTATTTGCATTACTTGTACATATATTTATATACCATATACCTCATAGGTGGCACACATGTCCGACAAACTCCATTCCCATAAACAGTTAACCGAAAGCCCACCTCTCATGAATCCTGAAGCCAGACGCCGTTTTCCCATCCACAGTCATCATAAACTGTTGTACCACTCATACACCACGCTGCCGATTTCATCACAAAGCTTTGACGCCTTCGAAAAACTTGTTCCCCTTCAGCTTCTCATCCCCTTTTACCAACTCCCTCAACCTTTCCACCTGCTGCTTCTTCGTCAATCCTTCCGCCTCCACCTCTTCTTTCCACCTCCGTAAAACCTCCTTCAGGGCCTTACTGCCCTCTTCGACTTCTTGCGGACTCGCCTTCACATAACTTTCCTCATGCTTGCCCGCAAAATCCTCCAGCTCATCCGCCTTCCGCTTCGCCATGTTAATAACCTTCTGCGGAAATCTTACGAGCTCTGCAACATGGATACCGAAGGACTGGTCTGAGATTCCTGGCTCGACTTTATAGAGGAGGGTGACTTCGCGTTTCTTTTCTACGGCGTTGGAGGAAGGAGCAGAGGAGTCGGAGATGTGGGCTACAACGTGAAGGTTCTTGACCTGGGGGTAGGTATCCGCGAGAGCGGTTAGTTCGTGAAAATGCGTGGCAAAGAGGGCACAGGCGCCGATTTCTTTGACGATATACTCCGATATGGCCCAAGCAAGACCGAAACCATCGTATGTACTTGTACCGCGACCAAGCTCATCAATGATGATCAGCGATTCATTGGTTGCAGACTTGAGGATATTAGCTGTCTCCAGCATCTCTGCCATGAACGTCGAGACACCCTTGATTTGGGAATCAGAAGCGCCCACACGAGCGAGGATTGAATCAAAGATAGTGAGTTCAGCTTCCGAACACGGCACAAAACATCCGATTTGCGCCATTAATGCTATCACACCTATCTGCCGTATGTAGGTGGATTTACCGCCCATATTAGGGCCAGTGATGATTAGAAACTCAGAAGTCCCGCGTTGGAGTGAGACGTCGTTGGTAATGAATTGGATATCATCTTGCATTTCCATACAAGGATGCCTGGCTTCTTTTAAGATGGTGTCACCAGTGCCTCGTGCATGCATTTTCGGCCTTGTATAAGATGTAGGGGCGTGTACTGATACATGCGCAAATGACACGATAACATCAAGGTGAGCGAGAACGGCAGCAAGTTTTTCGATGACGGGACAGTACGAGGAAGTTACGGAGACGACTTCGTTGACAAGACCGGATTGCGTGCGGTTGTAGTTTTCAGAGAGCTGATCGAACTCGCGGCGGAGGCCTTGGAGTGTGCTGGTCGTGAAGAAGACACCATTCTTCTGGGTAGAGCATTCCTGATATTGTTTCTTATTTCGAATGCATCCTGCTTCAGTGCGTGTGAGTCGGAAACACCAGCCATGGACTCGGTGATTCTCAAGAAAAAGCTTCTTGTCGACCTCTTGGTTGAGGTCATCGCCGACATGGTGGTGCTCGGTTTCCATTTCTCGTCTCAGCTTGTCAAGACGTTTTCGGATTGTGCGGAGGGATTCGTCGAATTCGGGTTTGATGATAAACTCATGGTTGTCAAGAGCATCCAAATCGACGGTCGTTTCGACCATTTCTACCAGCTTCGCAAACGAGTCGGAATATTCCTTTTGATGTTAGAATGGTAAAATAATCAGATGAAGGGAGGCCTACTCGAATCTTTGAAGTGTACTCTGCGTCCAGAGGGTCCTTGTACTGCTCGTCCATTACCGAGTCAAGGCTACCTAGGAAGCCTGGTAGTCGGATAGCGACTTGATATGTTCTAACAACGTCCTCCAAATTTGCGACCTTGCGTTGAAACTTTTTGGATAACCTGTATAGATCCGGTATCGACCGTAGGTGTTCCTCCTGCATGGTTTGTCGGAGTTCTGTGTCTTGAACAAATGCCTCCACTAACTGCTGCCGCCTCTCAATCTCCTTGACATCCATGAGGGGTTGTTTGAGCCACTGAGCCAACAGCCGACTACCCGTGGGAGTTTTGCAATGGTTCAAAAGACCGTACAAGCTCATCGTCTTCGCACCGTCCCGTGGGCCAGGCATCAAGTTCAGCGCCTTCAAAGCGGCAGCATCAAGCTTCATGTACTGTGAAAGATCATGTTGATAGAGCTGATACTGGCCAAAATTCGAAGAATCCGACATGACGCCGAGATACTTGATCAAAGCCGCCGCAGATCCCATAGCCAGCTTCAGGTCAGTCTGTGGGAGTGTTCCAGCAGCTCGCTCGTCCCGCAGCAGTCTTGTCAGATCTTGATCGATGTCTTTTGTTCCAAAGTCTGCAGCGCTTCTCTCCGCAATCGCACACCCACAGTTCTCCGCAATCGACCGTAACTTCTGGAGCTCGACATCCTTCTTTGAGACGTCTGCCTGAATCAAGCACTCTTTTACACCGAGCTGAATAAGGAGGGATTCGAAGTTGGAGTATAAATCGTTGTCGAGGAATTCGGTTACACCCAGTTCTCTGACACTGGCATCGGCGAAGCAGACACCCACGTTCCGACCTTCCGACGCCTTTGCCGACACCTTGACAGCTAATATTATGGGAGCGTTTTCGACTTGCGCACCGAGTTCTTCTTCGATATCTTGGAGATTGCCTGGTGATGCCTGGCCAATGTCAGTGTACAAGCTGTTCGAAGAGGCGAAGCCTTTCCTACCTGTTTGACGACCTTCCAGTCCATCCTCTTGCCAGTGTTCTGCCAAATCTCTACACGCTTGCTTAATCGGAATAGTGCTTCGCGGAGGAAACTGCGGAAGTTCAAAACATTCAATGTAAGAGAATCAAGACGGGGTTCGCGGCCGATTGGTCGGATGACGGAAGTGGTACGAAAGACCTTTGAAGCGTTAGATAATAATAATGACAATGAGCAGAGCTTATTTACTTACTGTCCGTGCAATGAAGACAGCATCTTCTCCATGTGCTGAGTAGTAATCTCCTCTGTCAAATATCCGTACAGTATCTTCATCATTCTGGGGCAAATTGCGATAGAAACGACAAAAACCAGATTCATCCTCCTCTTTCAGCTCTGGTCTAGATGCCATTTTCAGATAGGTAGAGTATTAGAGGTAGGATGAAGAAGGGTGGTGTGGAAGGAAGATAGGCGAAGACGTAGAGGTTAAGCTCGATAAGTGACGCGACGCGAGACCAAAAGTCGCGTTTTCTGCCACCGCCTTTGCGCCACTCCAGCCACTTGCGCCACATATTGGATAACATCAAAACTGCAATCTTTCGTCTAGATTCATACTGTTAATTATCACAACCATTGCTTACAGCTTCTCATCAGAATACAAGCGTAACCATTCTAGCACCTCGGGCTCGATAGAAAGAGAATGAACAAATTCATGAGCGCTTCTTCCTAAAGTATTTATCTACGATAGCTACCTGACCATGTTTCTCTCTCCGACTGATATGTAGAGAAATCTGTATTGTATGATCCAGAATTGGACTACCGTTAGTGTTCTACATCTGGTCACATACTACGTTGTTGTTCTAAGCACGTTCGTGATGTATCCGTCATCTGGAGTTTATGGATAATAATTTAAAGTCCTCTACTTTTTCAAATTTGTCATCTACGTCCGTATCCATTCCTTCACCCACCCAGTAATCCATTCATCCCTAAGAGGTTCCAGCTCTCTTAGGGCTTTACTGGACCCCATAGTCTTCTCCATGGACAGCTTAGTTCTCAACCCCCTGTTACCCTGCTCTTGCAAAGTCTCATAGAACTCTAACAGCTTCATAGCAGGATTCTTTCGTGCTATCGTCTCAGCGTCCACACTACCTACGGTTTCAGCTTCTATGCTCATGGCTTTGAGCGTCGAAAGCCAATCTGCATAAGGAACAATCTTGATAGGTACCTGTGACGAAGATGAGGATTCTTGGAGGATCTTCTTGACGGGCGTGAGAACGGAGGACCAGGATACAGGATTCGGATGCACGATCTGGAAAACGGATGTGTCACGATTTGTATCATCGTCCCTGTTAGTTGCATGTGAATCCAAGGCCAACTCTACAACCACATTTGCCAGCTGATCGATCGGTACCCAATTGACCGTCTCCTCCCAATCCGTGGGGATGTCACCCAATGTCTCTGGCAATGCACCAATGAAGCCAGAGCTTGTGACCAGGCTGGGTAACCACTCTTGCCTGTTCCACCCACTGGCCGTTCGTGCCGCGCCCGCTACTTGACCAATCCGCACAACACTGGTGCCGATCCCCAAAGTCTTGGACGCATGTTCAAGCAATTGCTCCGCAAGGTACTTGGACTGTCCGTAACCCGTGCCTGCCGGGGCCGACAGTTCTGTTACCACGGTTTCCGGGACAATGGAGCCAGAGTATGAAGACACGCTCGAGATTGAAGAGAAGAACTGAATTTTACTGTTCAGTCTGCTATGTGCGGAAAATCGTATAAGGGATACGACGCCGGAGAGGGAAGATTTGAAAGCAGAAAGGGAAAGATTGAAATTCACGGGCCAGGCATTATGCATTATGTGGGTAATTTCTTCGAGAAGGGTTATATAGTTGCTTTCTTGGAGACCGAAATTGGGTTTCGAGAGATCCCCGGCCAGGAAAGTGATACGTTCCGAGGGGAAGTCTGTGGTCAGGTCGCGGATTTGATGGTTCTTGATCTGGCGGTCTTTTGCGTCCGACGTGCGGTTGAAGCAGTATATATGCGCGACATCTGCCATTGAAAGAAGATGATCAAGGACGTACGATCCTAGAGCGCCTGTCGAACCTGTTAACAGGATTACCTTGCCTTTTTCGTCTGGAGCGGGAGCCTCCGAGCGGGTAACCCGGGTGATGCCATCAATCTCCTTGCTGAAGTCCTCCAACAGCTTGGCCATTCCTTCGGATGAATGATCTCCGTTTGCTGCGGTCTCCTCATTTGCTGTGGGCGGTTTCTCAAGCGCTTTGGCTAAGGCATTTACCGACGAATTGGCATAGACGGTATTGGGCGAGATATCCACCCCGGGAAACCGACTCTTCAAAGCCCTTTGTAATCTCAGGACGCCCAGAGAATCCATACCCAATTGAAAAAAGTCAAGATGGTCCAAACCCAGCATGTCGGCCACTAAATCGCGTATCACGCTCTTAATATTGGTCACCGTCGAGAGCTCTGTGCCGCCAGCAGCCAAAGCATCGTCTTGTTGATATAGTTTGTCGATCTCCCCTGCGTACAAGGCCAGAGTAGCATTTCGCTGCACAGTTCCCTTCCCTGCCCGCAGCATCGGTACATTCGGATCAACAAGCAATATCCTGCTCTTCGCAACAAATGCATGCGCTGGCGCAGCTTTGTTCGCCTTCTCAACGACTGGCCATATTCTGTCGACCACCGCAGCCTTTTCTTTTTCAGAAAGCACTGCATCTGTAGTCAGTTCCACGAGCAGTGCCGCTTCCAGACGCTGCGCACCGACCACCAACGCGGCTCTGACCTCCGGATGACTAATAACCTCTTCTTCAAATGAAACCGGATTCGTTTTTTCCCCATTTAGGAAAACGATTACGTCGTCGATACGGCTTTGATACGCCCATAGCCCTTCCTTCTCCGGATGCGGCCTAAAAAGATCTCTTGTCTCATACTCTGCCGCCTGCGTAAAATGAGCAAACGCCGGCTGAAATGCCTCCGTCTCATCATTCTTCACGATAACCAACTCGTATAAGTTGTCCAGTCGATACCGCATTTCGGACTTCAGAAGCGGGTTTAATTGCAGATAATTCCAATCGTGCTTATTCTCATACCCCTTTTCTGCATGCACGAGAGGCAAGCTGGCGCATTCGGAGGAACCGAGAACCTGCCAGATGGGGAGTTTGGAGGCCACGATGTCGCCGGAGGTCTTGGGTACGCTACCGCCAGTGAAAAAGAGGTATTTTAGGCGGGCTGCGACGGTGGATAGGTGGTCCGGATTTTTGCCTAGTTCGTCGATGACGACGGGAGGGACGAATGCCCAGTCGATGTTGGTATTGTTGATAGCGCTGATGAAGCTCTCTACAGTTGGTGGGGGGCCTGGGAGAGGATATACAGGAATGCTGCCGTGGTAGGCGGAGATGAGGAGGGAGTATGCGAGGCCGGCGATATGAAAAGACGGTAGAGTCATGAAGAACTTTCCTGTGACGAAATACCGATTGATATCCACATAGCCCTCCGGCGGTGATAGTGAACATGCTGCAATGACTCTAGATACGAACTCATTGGTGAAAGTCAATTGTTTAGGTATACCTGTAGAACCCGAAGTGTGCAGTACAAACGCCGGATCCGCTCGCGCTTCTTCAAAGGACTTCTCGTACGGATACTCTTCCACGTTGTCTGCTTCCAGTAGCTGGGTCAGGGACGGCAGAGTCATTGTCTGCAAATTGAGCGCGGATAAGATTGGAGGGATGCATGGCGCTTGTGGTTCGGTTACGATAAGTTTCGTGCACTGGAGCTTCTGAAGGAGCGAGATGTGTGCTTCTTGGCTGTTGCGAGGTGATGGGAGGAAGACCTTTGATTAGTCAGACGCCTTTATTCGAAATATTTCTGAAAGATTAGGAAGAAAACGGCCTGCCTTGTAACCAGACTTTATCCCCGCAACTACAAGGATCGAATACCGTAAATCTCCCGGACCAATGTACGCCAATGTCTCAAATCTTTTACTGTCTCCTAGGTTCTGCTTTATGAGAGATGCGGTATGGTTGATGGCGTTATGAAATTGGAGTTTGGTGACAGTTTTGTAGCCATCGGTGTATTTAGGTCCAGCGGGGATTTGGGCGAAGATACCGTTGGGGTCAGATTGGGCGTTGTGGTGAATGATGTGAGGCAAGAGGATGGAGGAATTTGGAGTTGCAGACATAGTTGTAGAAGGATTTGAAAGGCGAATTAGGCTTGTTTCAGTGTGAAATCCTAGAGTATAAAAGCAATTATAGGATAACTTTAAAAGGACTCTAACTATCGTCAATGAGCTTCTCATAAAATATGAAGCTGATAGGAGTCTATAAGGGCACATACAGAGTAGTCCGCGATAAACATTGATAGCAGGAAGGGCGCACGTAGGAACTAGTGTAGTCCCCACCTATATTGTAGTGTGCTGCAACTTGCATAGTTCGACTACATGGGCCACTCCGCAATCTGTGTGCTTCCTGACTCTGGTATGCATACCAACCATTAAATGATAGCCTTGTCTCTGAACCTTACCTAGCTGAAAAGTGTGTGCTGGACAACTGACAGCGACTCAGTGGTTCTGCGCCAGGTTTGATGCAGCAAGGCCTTGATTTTCAGCTACTGTTCCAAGTGATTGGCATAGTGGCTTTTCTGGCTCGTGTTCCCTGCGGCTAATCAATTGCACTATCGGATTTGGGACCCGCTGGGCCGCGTATATGTGGACACGTAGCGGGTTTAAGGGTTTGGTCTAGATTTGAAAGATATTACCGCAGAAACATGAAAATGGATAACAAAAAAAGTGCAGGCCTTGCAGATATTAAACAATTATTGAGGTTTACCGGCCGAATGGAAGAATAGTGGAAAGTACTGAACGTTAATCATTTGTTTACTGTATGACCAGCACAAGTGTCACTGGGACAGGGAAAGATAAAGGGAGAGCAGGAGAGTTCGTGTATCGGTTGTGGAGCAGAATACTGTGGCTGTTCTGCACTGAACCCGATATTCTCCAATAGAAAGAAAGATAGCTTTGAATATAGGATACTATATAAAATAAAACAACTGGAAGAATATTTGCATCCACATTGTTCTAATTCTTTATTAAAGATAAATTTGGGGGAAAGGAAACATGACAGCCCTATCTCAACCTACCCACCGCCAACAGATGCCATCATTACAATCATCTCAAAGGCTTCCGTGATCCTCTCCAACCCTTCGCCATTTCGTGGTATATCGTGCCCAATATCCAGTACTGCAACCTCCCTCTGCTCTGGGTCACAGAGTTTCGTAAGCTCCATAGAATAATCCTGGAATTGATCCTTAGCGCCGATGACGTTGAGCGTCGGGACCTGTATCTTGCAAGGGAAGGAATCTGGGTTGAAACAAAACACAGGCTGGAATAGAGTATTCCAGACTTGGTTTTGTGAAATGTCATCGGACCCGCTGTCATCGGTGCTTGCTGCGCTTGCGGTGCTGCCTCTGCGTTCTGGCATAACACTATTCTTCCATGCAATGATGCTCTCCCTTCGCTGGGAGAGGACGCTTTGCCTCCGTTCTGTAAGCGCATCAATCATATCCTGAGACGTCACACTACTCCGTCTCCTCTCAGCCTGTCCTTTAAGAAATCGCGAATGACGCCTCAGCTCCTGCTGAAATTCGTTGGTGGCATCGCTCCCAATCTCCTCAGATGGCGAGTAAGGCTTAATGCTGTTGAAAAAGATGGCTAGCTTAATTTCATTCTCAGGGCAGTCGGAAATATCCCCGAGTGCCGTAGCCCGGTACTCCTTGGACAAGAGATAACTTGCAGCAAGTGCTGCGCCTTCTGAGAATCCGATAATTCCGTCGTAAGGGCCGTCTTCATCAATTACAGTATCGAGGTAATCGTGGACTTTCTCTACGCTCTGCGGAGAATGCTCTTTGTGCCAAACGAAATATGGGCCTGGGAAGACACCGGTGATTCCGGGGGCCGCCGGCCCTTCGAATTGAGCGTCGATAAAATCGAATGAATGATCTGGTGATAGTTGGGATATCAATGGAGCTAGCTATCATCAGTGACTGCGTTCCGCTGCTGAATGCAATATCTTGCGTACAAAGTTGCGATTCGAAGATGTCGGCGTTTGTCCCGCGACCGTGCAAACAAAGAAAGCGCATCCTTGGGATCAAAAAAGGGAAAGTTCTGTAAAGAGAGTAATGGAGATAGACAGCAAGTTGTTGAAATCGTTCAACCGATACCCTCAACCCTATTATTGCTCTTATCGGGACATATCACGTGACGGACTGTGCAGGAGATATGTAAAGAACACGACCTGCAACTCGGAAACACCGCGGAGGAGTACCCGATTTGCTGCGTATCTCAATCTCGATACCGGCCCACAGGATGTGTGGGCACGACGTGAGGCTTGGTGTTGTCGGCTCTTCCGAAGGTGAGTGAATGTAGCTCAGCCAGCCCCAAACGTCGACATGGCTTCAAGAGGTTAGTCCCATATATGCAATGCAGATCACTTTGCCAGGTGCAGTGTGCATTTCGGTGCGCGTCGGTAGTGGGCTCTCCGTTACATCTAACTGGCTGAGAGCAGAATACCTATATAATGGCAGTGATACAGCGTCTGCTGATACCTCTTAGAACCATAAATTATATTTGAACCGTTAAGCATGTTGGACCTACACAGGAAGTAGATTCAGCGTTTACAAGGGTCTGAGACTGAGAGTCAATAATTCGTAAAACTTTCTATATGAAAAGTAAGTTGATAGTGTGAGGGGACGCGGAAATTTTTAGGATGGATGACAAATAGCATTAGGTCCGCATAATGAATCACGCTAACGTTCCTTAGCGCCAAATTCTCAAGCTGAATTTCAACCTCATCTCTAAGCTAACCTAATTCATCACCCCTCTACCACCCTTCGTGCACTGTAGATGATCTACATGCTGTCTTTGACAACTCTCAGCCAACCACCAGGGCCCAGAACGACCCCGCAGAGACTTGGCTGTATCGAGATCCATGCTCTGTCAAGTCGGCGAACATGTCAACTGGCGGGCTCAGTCGCGCTATGCACAGCTTGCTGGCGGCTGGCGTGCGGACAGCCACAGCAACAGTTTCCAGCCAACAGATCCTTTTTGCATCGCGCTCGTACTGATAGCGCTTTGACCCGTCTCTCAGCTTACTACGGAATCTCCGGAATTCGTATCTGATTGCTATCTGCTCTGAAGAAAGAATGGGTTTTGAAAATGACGCGGGAGAGCCGTCTTTAAGTATTCCTGCCCTCTTATTGGTGCCCATAGCTTTGACACCTCATCGTACTCTATGGTGTCTTTTCCGTATGAAAATAAATAGTTGAAAGACCTATAACACTACACTGTTCTCAAGACAATTTCGGGTTGAACTGCTCAACTTGCGACATGGTTTCTAATTTTCACCCTTCCAGCGCAAAGAACGATGACATTGCTATTGTCGGCCTTGCCTGTCGCTTTCCCGGTGGTGCTTCAGATGAGGCAAAATTATGGGACCTTCTAAGCAACCGAAAATGTGAGTGACACTACGCAATCAGGGGAATATGCTCATTCTCTATCAGCTGCTTTTACGGAGGTACCATTGACGAGATTCAATGCCGACGCATATTACCACCCTTCAGCCAATAAATTGAACACGCTCAATAGCCGTGGAGCACATTTCATGCAGCAAGATGTTGCCGCATTCGATGCACCGTTTTTTGGTATCACGGCGCAGGAAGCCAATGCCATGGATCCCGCAGCGAGAATGCTGCTGGAAGTAACTTTTGAGGCGCTCGAAAACGGGGGTCAGAGGCTCGAGGATGTTGCAGGTTCAGACACCAGCTGTTACGTCGGATGCTTTACCAGGGACTATCACGAAATGCTTTACCGAGATATAGAGAGCGCTCCGATGTACACTGGTACAGGTACTGGGTTTTCACTCTTCTCAAATCGGATCTCTTGGTTCTACGACTTGCGGGGCCCTAGTATGACACTGGACACAGCCTGTTCTTCGAGTTTGGTCGGTTTGCATCTAGCATGTCGGGGACTCCAAGCAGGGGAGTCGAAGATGTCAGTGGTCTGTGGTGCGAACCTGATTTTGAGTCCGGATATTGCACTCACACTTTCTAACCTACACATGCTGTCTATGGATGGCCTATCAAGATCATTTGCAGAAGGTACAACTGGGTACGGACGCGGTGAAGGCATTTCTGCTCTGATTTTGAAAAGGGTCGACGATGCATTACGTGACGGTGACTCAATCAGGGCCGTCATTCGTGGTTCTGGCGTCAATCAAGATGGGCATACAAAAGGCATTACGTTGCCCAACAGCGAGGCGCAGGCAGACCTGATAGAATCAGTCTACTCCAATGCGGGCTTAGACCCTGCAGCAACAGGATACTTCGAAGCACATGTGAGCGGCCCCATTTTATGCTGATGCACTGCTGACATAATCGTAGGGAACAGGTACCGCAGTTGGCGATCCTTTGGAACTTGGCGCAATCGCCAAATCCATCAGCAGACGACGGGAAGCCGATGATAAGCTCCTGGTCGGTTCTATTAAATCTAATGTAAGAGACTCCTGTGCGCGCTTGACTCAGTACTGAGTACGGTGGATAGATTGGCCATCTCGAAGGTTCAGCGGGCCTCGCCGGTGTTATCAAATCAGTCCTCATGCTTGAAAAGAATGTTATTCTTCCTAATATCCACTTCGAAAAGCCGAACCGCCGCATACCTTTCGAGCAATGGAGGATCAAAGTCCCCACTACGTTGGTGTCATGGCCAAACCCGCAGCTTCGCCGAGCATCCGTCAACAGCTTCGGATATGGTGGAACAAATGCCCACGTGGTCATTGACGACGCTGACTCTTATCTTCAAACACGGAACTCAACCATGTTAAATGCGTTACGTGACGACTCGAATGGAGGGCATTCGACGAAGAACCGCCTTATTCTACTTAGCGCTCGTGACGAGGCAGCTCTCGACAGGTTGAAACAGTCATACAGCGAGCATATCGTCAATCTTGCAGACAGAGCAGGCTCTGGTCAGCCTTTTGATGAGTCTACTTTCCTGGATAGCTTTGCATACACTCTTGGCTCCAGACGATCTATTTTTCCTTGCAGGTCTGCTATAATCACGTCATCGTTACTGGAGCTAAAGGAGTCTTTTGAGACAAAGAAGCTGAAATCCACCAAAACTGGCCCCACTCCTCGCTTGGCGTTTGTTTTCACTGGCCAAGGTGCTCAATGGGCTCAAATGGGTCTAGAGCTCATGGCATATCCGAGGTTTGCTCAGTCTGTCGAAGAGGCTGACAAATATCTTTCTGTTGAGTTGCAGTGCAAATGGTCTGTCCTCGAAGAGCTCAAAAGGCAGCAAAATGATTCGCAGATCGAACTTCCGGAATTCAGCCAGCCTCTTTGTACCATTCTCCAGGTGGCGCTCGTGGATTTGTTGAACTTGTGGCGTATATTGCCCACAGTGGTTGTCGGTCACTCCAGTGGCGAAATTGCTGCTGCATATACTTTTGGGGCCATAACCAAGCAAGATGCGTGGAAGATATCCTTCTGGAGAGGGCAGCTATGCTCGAAGTTATCATCCAAGGCGCCTAGCTTGAAGGGTTCTATGATGGCCGTTGGCTTAGGTCCTGAATCTGCGCGTCCCTATGTCGATGCCATCAAAAACGGGAAAGTTAGCATCGCGTGCGTTAACTCACCATCGTCCGTTACATTGTCTGGCGACGAGGTGGGTATCGACGAAATTCTGGTGGCCCTCAAATCAAAAAATATATTTGCAAGGAAGCTTAGGGTATTGAATGCTTACCATTCACACCATATGCAGTTCCTTGCAGACGAATATCTCCAAGCGCTGGACGGCATGGTTCCCCAGAATCCAGGAGACAAAAGAACGGTCAAGATGGCTTCGAGCGTAACGGGCAAGCTCATCACACATGCTGACCTCGGGCCATCGTACTGGGTGCAAAATCTTGTATCCCCCGTCTTATTTTCCAATGCAGTAGAAACTCTTCTGAAGCAGCCAGCAAAGGGTCGCCGACAGACTCGTGCGACTGAACCGACATTCGACTACTTGCTTGAAATTGGCCCACATGCGGCTTTGAAGGGGCCCATTCGTCAGATCCTTCAAGCTCATGCCGCCAACCAAATCCCATACAGCTCGCTTCTGCTACGTGGAGAGGATGGGTCTGCGGCTGCCCTTGCTGCGGCCGGTACCCTGTTCTGTCACGGAATACCGATTGACATTGAAGCAATAAACAACTTCCATGGCCAACCATCCCCACTCACAGACATCCCCTCGTATCCTTGGAATCATTCCTTAAAATACTGGGCCAGTTCACGCATCAGCCGCGCTCGGCAAAATCGGAATTCTGGTAGGCACGACCTGCTTGGTGCACCAACACCTGACTCGGATGAACTTGAACCGAGATGGAGACATTTCTTGAGAGTCGCAGATAATCCCTGGATTCGGGACCATGTCGTTCACTCATCCATCTTATACCCAGGATCTGGAATTCTTGCTATGCCATTGCAGGCACTGCACACACTAGCAGATCCTAATGAAGAAGTTAATAGTATCCAGTTACGAGATGTACACATCGTCAAGGCTATAGTTGTACCGGATGACCAATTTGGGCTGGAAATCTTCCTGCGACTGCGCCGGCATGGACGACGAAACAGCCGGTGGACTGGTTGGTGGGAGTTCTCCGTGTGTTCCAACCAAGAGAACGATCAAGTCGAAGAACATGGCTACGGTTTCGGAAAAATTCATTACCGTGCATATGAGGACATCTCCAGTACGTCTGAAAAACAACACATGACAGAGAAGTTCAAGCAAGACTTTGAGAATGCCTTAGCCGAAAATTCAGCAGAAGTTATTCCTAAGACATTTTACTCGGTTGCTAAATCTGTTGGACTTAGCTACGGTCCAACTTTCCAAGGTTTGACAAAAATCAATGTAGGAGAGGGTAAGTGCACTTGGGAAATAAAGGTTCCGGATACACGAAAGATCATGCCCGCGGAAGTTGAAAGCCGTCACATTATCCATCCAACCACTCTGGACATCGTGTTCCATTCTTTATTCGCAGCTATGGGCGATGGGCGGCTCGACATGCAGCACGCAGCGGTACCAATCGGCCTAGAAAGTTTGACTGTCTTTATGGAGCATCCCACCGGTGGGAATGCACTGCTTAAAGGTTTCACCGAAGTTTCGAAAGGCGCAGATCGTGACATTATTGCTGATATTTACGTTGCGGAAGAATCATCATATACACCAAGCGTGGTAGTTCAAGGTCTCCGTTGTCGTGAGCTTCCAAATGGTAATACTGACTCAAAGTCATCTGAGGTTATCAAGGCTCCCATTGGTTATGTGCACCACAAAGTTGATATCGATCTACTCGATACCAAACAGTTAGCGGAGCATATCCTGCGCCAAGAGTCAGGAAATAGTCACGGTCCTGATGAGGAGCTTTCGAATAATGTAGCAGGGTTTGATTTAGCCATTAGCACGGTATGTTTACCCGTAAATTATGTACTCTGTTGCTGATTGAAAGAAAGATTGTCGACCTCATCGCCCATAAAGATCCTAACGCCTCTCTATTGCAAGTCGGTGGTGTTACTTCAGAGTTGGCAGGGAACATCCTATCCACCCTAGAAGCGGACAATAACATAGCACGGCGATTCAAGAGTATCCGGTTCTTCGATACCGACCTGGAACTAATTAGCATGTTGGCCACCCAGTATGAGAAGCTTAAGCCGGCAGTGCAGTTTTCCTATACTGATCTTGAGAAAAATTATCTTATTCCAGAACTCGAGGACGGCTCAATCGACCTTATACTCCTGAATTACCACGAGGTGACCGAACAAAAATGGGCCCATCTCCTCTCTCATCTTGACCGAGTGTTAAAGCCAGGCGGAAAATTGCTAGTAACTGCCTCGGAAAAATATACTCACGCCGAGTAAGTCGAATCTTATAATTTAAGCTATATATAAACTAAATATTCCAGGGAAACTACCAAAATTGCTAGCCCTAGCGGCTTATCTCTTGAGGTTCTCCTCAAAGGAGATTTAGAAGGAGGACCTTTTGAGCAATACACCCTATACATTGCCACCAAACAACCTATCAAACGCGATGAGGTTGAAAATTCCGATCTTGTTATCGTCCTCCCATCGAACCCATCGGAAGATGTCAAAGAGATTGCTTCACAGCTTGATGCTATTGCTGGTACTGAGGGTTCATCCGTACACAGCGTGACATGGCCAGAGCCGATTCCAAGCCTGGAAATTCCCCCTGTGATTATCTCATTATTGGAGTTCGATGACTCTTTTATCACAGATCTTCTAGCAGCAGACTATGATGCCCTTAAAAGGGTAGTCTTGGGCGGGAAGCGGTTACTTTGGGTCGCTAGAGGAATGGATCCCATCATGCAGACGGCGACAGGCTTCATACGATCCTTGAGCAACGAGAATTCCGCCGTGGACTACTGTTTTCTGCTTTTCGAAGAAGGCAGCAAGCGGGAAACGTCACGCGTTGCGAAACTGATTTGGCAGCTCTCCTCCACTAAAGAAATCGAGAAGGAATACATTGAAAATAACGGGCAGATCTGTTGCAGTCGATGGGCGGAAAAACGAGACCTCAGCGCTCTGGTGGGCGCAGACGGAGATGGCCCTCACACGGCGTCGATTGTGTTGAGCGAAGCACAAGGAAGCCTTACACTTACACAATCCCACAGTACGCCGATTTCTAGTGCTATGTTCAATAACAGTGAGCGGGTGAACCGGCCATTAGCACGTAATGAGGTTGAGATTGATATCCGATCCTTGCTCCTAAGGTGAGTAAAGACCTCTTCACATGGAGGATTAACCCAGTTAACACTGCTCAGCGCGACCGATAGTCAAGGAATTGTGCAAAATGACTGGCGGGAGGCTGCCGGCGTGGTCACTGCAGCAGGATCCGCCTGCCGTCTTCCTGTTGGTTCAGCTGTATCATTTGCTTATGTGGGCCCCATATCAACAAAGGTCCGGGTTGATGATCAGTATGGTCACGCTATTCCCCAGGATGTTAGCTTTGAAGTGGCAGTCTTCCATTCAATCACCTATGCTGCCGTCCATCACAGCTTATATACTCTTGGGCAAGTGAATAGCAAGAAGACGATACTCATTCAAGGCGGTGGAAGTGTCTTGGGTCAAGTGGGAGCAGCACTTGCGAAAGAGCTTGGTGCCACCGTCTACACATCAGTCAAGAACGAAGAAGAGAGCCTGCTGCTTCAGGGAATGGGTATCTCAGCGGATCACATACTGAACGACAATGAGTCCTATCAGCCAAGCAGACTGATAAGTTTGACGGACGGCCATGGGTTCGATGTTATTTTCAACACCAGCGGAGACGAGGAAGCGATCTCTCAATTGTGGCATTGTATGGCATCGGGAGCAAAGTTCATCGATGCGAGCAATAACGACGAAGCTGCAAACGTGAACCTAAGCATAAAACCGTTCAAGCTTGGGGCATCCTTCGAAGTTGTCAATATGCGCGAATATCTGACTACTAACCTCGACCTCTATAAGAAAATCCGTGATGAGGCGGCATCGTTTTTCAATGAGCGGCCTTTGAAACTTACAGCGAAACTGTCAGCTTTTACGATCGATAAGATACACGCCGCATTAGAATCATTTACTTCTCTTGCTGGGCCGCATAATGTTTTACTGCTTTTCCCTGAAGATGCCGAAATTCCGATCTCTCCGGAGGTACATAACCAGCTTCGCCTGCGGCAGGATGCAACATACGTCCTCGCTGGCGGTTTGGGCGGCCTGGGTCGTAGTCTTGCCCAGCTCATGGTTGATTCGGGCGCGAAACATCTTGTATTCTTGTCTCGATCCGGCCCCGGTTCTGCGGCAGCTCAAAGTATCTCGGAAGAGCTCAATCCTCGAGGAGTTGCTGTTGAATTCTACGGCTGTGACGTAACCGATCATGAAGCCGTATGTCGTGTCTTCACATCTATAGCTCAGGACGAGTCGTGGCCACCTATTCGAGGCATCATTCAGAGCGCTGCAGTGCTCCGGGATTCCATCTTTGAGAACATGACGTATGCTCAATGGAGGGAAGCGCTAAGACCGAAGGTCCAAGGCTCATGGAATTTACATCAAGCCACGCTTTCTAATGCATGCGCGAAAGAAGAGCTGGACTTTTTCGTGATGCTTGCTTCCATATCTGGTTTCGTCGGTAATCGCGGCCAGGCAAACTATGCCGCCGGAAACAGCTACCAGGATGCTCTAGCCAAGTACAGAAGGTCACTCGGCCTGGTAGCAACAAGCGTCAATCTTGGTTTGATGCAAGATATTGGCTTGATTGCAGAGAGGGGCGGCCAGTCAAACTTGAATGACGATACCGTTGTCCCTCTTACTGCCAGGGATTTCAACCTCATTTTCAAAGTGGCCATGAACAGCGAAGGCCATGATGTTCCGGCTCAAATCATCACCGGCCTCCCTACCGGCGGTATCCTGCAAAGGCAGGGAATCGAGACAACGCCCTTCTACTACCGAGACCGACGCTTCGCACGCATGCAAATTATGGGCATCGATGAGTCCTTAACGAGCGGCACCACCGGTACAAACGACAACTCTGCATCCATCGAAGAACAGCTTGCTGCTGCCTTATCCAGAGAAGCAGCAAATGAGATTGTACTTACCGCGCTGCGAGCGCAAGTAGCCAAAGCGCTTCGTTGCGCGGCCGAAGATATTGAGGCATCGAAACCTATGCACGCATACGGCATGGACTCGCTCATGGCAGTGGATATGCGCAGCTGGGTGCAGACGATATTGAAAGCTGAGATCTCGCTGTTTGATGTCATGAGTGGTAGTAGCATTGGGGTGCTAGCGGAGAAGATTGTTAAGTTGAGTAAGTTTGTGAAGCCCGATTTTGAGTAGAGAGGTATGGGGAGAAGAATAGACCTTTAAGTTTGCAATTTGTAAATATTTTTTGAGACCCTTTGCCCGTTATCTTGTAGATTCTGCCTCTCATTTCTAATTAATAATAATAATAATTCAATTTAACGTGCTACCTGGTTCCCAATCGGGTCTATGAACACGTAATATCAAATGCTTAGAGCAAAGCAAACCCGACTCTAGAGGAATGTCCCTCTAGATTCCAAAATCTTTGCCTTTTCCCCACCTTCAAACATTCCAATATAGCTATGATGAGTTTTGTCACCAGCTAATAGTTGTTCCCAATCTGCCAGTGCTGCCGCTCAGGCAACAGAGAGGTTATTATGACGCGGCCTGGGTTAGTTGGAAGGGGGCCCAGTCCCCTATATATTCTTTTGCAACAGCCTT
>ML993914.1:0-91494 GCA_010093945.1 Delitschia confertaspora ATCC 74209
CCCCCCTTCCCTCTCCTCTTCTCATTATTTTTCTCACATCCTCTGCAACCTGGTGAGCGCTTCACAATTATGGTCGACTCCCATACCGTGACCGCCGATGTCCCAATGGCAGCAATGGATACCAATCCAACTGATCTCAAGCGCAAGCGGAGTCCGTCGCACGAGACCATGCATCCCGCACCCCTCCCAAAAGCCGCCAAGACTAGCAATCACCTCCAGATCAACTACCTCGCCCGCCAATGCAACGACGATTTGCCCCTCATTACCAACGACGACAGCTTACCCAATATCCTCAAACTACTCACCGACTACCAAGGAGTGCTCGACCGTCATGAGTCCATGGCCTGCAACCTCGGTGCCAGACCGCTGGGTCCCATCCTGATTAAGCGGTTTGAAAGGCTCTTTGATGGACCGCCAAAGGTGTTGAAGAGTCATGGGAAGGACGGGACGACGATCAGTTGGTTGGATGTCGTCGAGTTTGCGAGGAATAAGCCGGAGCAGTTTCAGCTGGGCCAGATGAGTGAGGGGGTGCGTGTGTGCCAGTTCTACACCAAGCAGTGCCGAGTGCAGATCTCGGAAGAGGACTTTGTGCTGATTAGTTCGGGCATTCCGCAGAAGATGATTCCGCCCCAGCCCATTATGGAGGACGAGGAGAAGGAGTTGGGGACGTTGGAGATTTTGGAGCGGAACTTGGGGCAGGTTTGTCAGTTGGCGGATCAAGGTAGGGTCACTCCTCATATTGAATGTAGAGGTCGGATCGAGGTTGACAATGATATGACAGTCGCTGCTCTTACGAGACAATTGAAGCATCGGCTGCAAGGTCGCAAGCAAGCCATCCAACACAGACGCGCAACAGCCAGTCCCGCACCTCCGCTCCGTCCAGCCAGTCCGTCCAACGTCGCCCTCATGAACGGCGCAACCCAAGCCCTCGCAAATCTAAGTCAATCTCAGTCACCCTCTGGTGGTTTCATCCCCGTCAATGCGCGCCCGCAGTCCGATCAAAACGGAAGCAACGGCGCCTCCCTTATAACGCGACATGATCTGCTGTCCAAATTCCACACCCTCCATGACCGCCGCTCGCAGTCCCAGCCCTCCAAGGGCCATACGAACAACCCCCCCCCTTCAATGGGCGGACCCCCACCATCGCACACTCCCGGTCTTTCCCCCGTGAAATCCCACAGCACTCCCAATTCTGGTCCCTCCAATCTCTCCACTCACCCTGGGCCGACCCAGTTCTCCGATGCCGAAATGGCGCACATGCTCCTCGCAACCGCCTCCCCTGTCCCCATCCCCAACACCCCGACCAATCTCATCCCGAACCCGTCCAACGCCCGCGGCTCCGGCTCGGCGCAATCGCAGGAAAAAGACGACGGCGGGCCCTACAAAGCGGAGATGATGCGCAGAGTCGAGGGGTTAGCGAAGGGGGAGAGGATTCTTCCCCCTTGCGATCGCTGTCGACGGTTGCATATGGATTGTATCAAGAACCTAACAGCGTGCGCCGGTTGCACAAAGAAGCATGCGAAGTGCAGCTGGAGGGAAGTCCGGGAGGTCGAGTTACAAGCGCAGGCACAGGCGCAGATTTCTCAGCCGTCAATGGGGGTGTATGCGCATCGAGCGGGGAGTGGGACGACTACGAATACGGGCAGTGAGGGTGAAGATGGGGAGAGTGGAAGTAAGAATGGGAACCGGAATCGGAATGGGAATGGGAATGGGAATGGGAATGGAAATGGGTTTGATAGGGCGGGATCAGGGAGCCCGGCGATACATCCCGTTCCGGCGCAGAGGTTGGGTGAGCCTACGCATCATCAAGGCGGGCTGATGAGGCATGAGAATGCTGAGTTTGGGTTTGGGTCTGCGGGTGGTTCATCACAACAAATGACGGATCGAGGCCTGGAGCAGCAGCTGCAACTCCAAGAAGCTGCGAAAAGCGGCCTCGCGCACGCGAATGCGAGAATGGGTGTGGGTGGTGGACTGAATGAGCAGAGCAAGGAGAGGACGGAGTTTGGACAGACTATGGTTGCTTAGTCAGCTTCCAGTAAGAGACAAGTTCTGGTTACTTGGTTGGCTTCCCTATGAAACACAGGAGGGTGGTAGTTTAGTTGGATTCTTGGCTTCCACCGAGGGCAGATGGCTCCATGTCTGCATCGCCGGGGCGAAGAGAGAGTGGGAAGCGCGGTGGACGGCACTGTATGAGGGGGAGGGGGACGGAGATGATAAGGGTTAGGATTGAGATAGTGGTGGTTTGGTTTTTAAACCCTTATCCTGATTCCTGGGAACTGGAAATTGGAAATACATAGCACTTTTACTGGGTATGCTGGGGACTAACTGCCTCTCGAGTATAGGATTGGAGAGGATAGGGAGATGTGGATAGGTATTGAAGGCGTCGGAAGGGGTTTTGTGTATATTTTGTTAAAGAGGCTATGTGGCTTTTGGCGGAGACAGGAGATTTCAAGGCTTCATTTGCCCTGGAGTTAGAACCCGGCCTTTTCAAGGTTGTGCGCGGATTGGATGTGGTTGTGTTTTTCTCTGGTGTTGGGGAGTTTGGGAAGCTGGAGCTGTGATACCACTGTTTTACATCGGCATTAGCGTTTTGAACTGAGAAGCTTTATATCCCAACTCAGTGTGATTTCGCTTGCTTGTGTTGATGTCATTTGTCTTGTCTTTCCATTAGCGAAAAAATGTAGTAGGACAAAGGACTAGGGAAAGTGGTGGTTCCTTTGAAGTAGTGGTAATGTGATACGGGGTTTGGGGTTAGGATTTACTCTTCTTTTTAGGGGGCCATTTACGATAAGTTGATGGATTTACTTAGTTATAAGTTGTAGTGTGTTATCCCTTTCATTGGTTTCAGCATTTCATTATCTTGGATGGACCTAGGTGCCTAGCCTGTAGGTAATGCTCGTATACCTAAACGATAAATGATAGGAGCGTGCTTGAGGCCGATCAGAACGAAAAACAATAACAGCCAGTGCACTATTGTTTCTATCCAGAATAGCACTTTACCCCCCTCCCCCCATCCCTTATTTTATAGTATCGGAAGGAAGTAATACACGGTTTGCCAGGCACTCTAAATCCTCGTCTTCCTCTTTCTCTCTCTCCCCTCCCTATTCCAATTCACTATACCGAAAGAAACCATTTACGTTGCTTTCCGTCTTACTCAACCCAAATCCGGTTCATAAATCAAGGAAATCATCTACGCGCTCTCTTGATTGGGTAAAGAATGATATCTCCCAGTAATGTTTCAAAGCCCTCTTAAAATACCTTTAATTTGAGGTGTGCGGAAAGGCTAGGACAGAGCACTATCGAATTATTTCTCTCGACGCCTGAAGGAGTACGAGCGGTCATGACCTGGCTAATACACCAAAGAATCCTGGACCAGTTTAACCTAACCAAAAGGGGTCTTGGAACAGCCCGACAAAGGATTGGAACCGCCCGCGGCCTTGGGATAGATGGGACGTGGGCGGCACAAGCAGGTTCTGCTAACTGCGGTAGTAACAGATGTGTCGAAACCAAGGAGGAGAACGGCCTGTCTAGGCAGGGCACCAAGGAGTAAACATAGGTTTTCCCCACCAAAGGGTTTTCCTAAATAGGTAGTGGATTCTGCATGGGCCTCTGCGGAACCGTGTCGGACATAAAACTAGAATTAATAACAATACTATACCTTTAATCTAATCATGCATTCGAGCTTAAATTAGCTTGGTAGAGAAGAATACTAGAACAAGAGAGCGAAGACGCTCCTTTACGTCCAACTTTTTGTTATGTTATCCTATATTAGACAAACGGTCTTTAAGGTTAACAAAAGTTCTCTTCTATTCACTACTTAGGGGCGTGCATACCATATCTGGTCAAGAATCCCCCTATTTCACATCTTAAAACTAACTCTGTGAACCGGTACAAAGACTTTCAGTGATCGTAATCCGCGACCGGAATAAAAAGATAAGTAGGCCTTGTGGGTGAAATGGTGCTATATCTCCGTGACTTGGTTCTTTCTTTGTACTAACCCACATACCATCCACTTATGTTCACGAAGGCAAATCACCACTTCTAAAGGGAAATTAACCGCAAAAGCAAAAATCCACTACTTGGCTACGCATTTTCACCACTTCACCTTACGCTAACGTCATTAGTATATATCATAGAGACCCCCTTACCATCCGAGACATACTCACACCCCACTGTCCTCGACGTTGGATCACCTCTTTTCGAAGAGCCACGAACGTCGAACAGAATAAAAGCGAATCTGAGCTGTTAGAATTGAAAACAAGGAGTAAGGAGTAAGAAATGGAATACAGTAAAGAAAAATCCGATCCAGGTCATGTGGCCATAGGATCGTTGGATCTCGATGTGTCTGGGTATGCGTTCTAAAAGAAAAGCCGTAAAGAGTAAATGAAAAGAAAAATTTGGACCTTGGTTGTCACAGAACCTTGGCACCGTCGGGTATCGTATCCCCATCCATTTACCCTAAACCTGCAAACCTGGGAAATATATTCTTGGACGCCGAACAAAACCAGTTTGGCTTTTTCCTGATATCCGATGTGATGCAGTCGTGAAGTCGAAAATATACAATCCTCTGTGAAAGTCGTAAAGGAACCGTCCTGATAGTCGCGCCCAGGAACGCCGAAAGCCTTTGAACCTCTCAGTGCCCCTATGATAGGTACCTCCATTACTGGTCCTGGGAATGCCAATAAAACCACTGCCATGTTATTCAACCTGATCCCCGGCACTGCAAACGCCAGCGAACCGTCCAGTCCCACCTGGCGGACAATTATCAAACTCGGCCGCTCTAGCCTTCTCCCTATCCTCCCACCCAAACCGCATAAACCATCCCGTCTGCAAGATCGCCATCTCATCCGCCGGCATAGCTGATGTGATATGACCCAGCAGCATATTCGACGAATCCAGCATAACTTCCTTCAGCATCTCGGCCCTATTATAAAAGAAATCTCTCGCTGCAGATGGAGTGCCTTGACGGATGATGATCTCATCTTGGTCGAACGAAGCCCCCTTAAGTCTAACGTAGCCGCAAGACTCGAAGTCAATGGTCTCGAGATTCGTTTTAAGATTGGGGACCGCACGACTGTGTGTGCTGCCAAAGTGCGTGAGATTGTAGCCCGGCGAGATCTGGTCAATCACCCAGGGCCAAGAACCCGCACGGAAGGGCATTAGCAATGGGATCGCCGGGAGTTGGTTTATGATATTGCCTGGGGCAATGTGCGTTGTTGTCTGTAGCGTAGCGGCTGTATAATGCAGGGGCATCCACTGCGGATGGGCCTGTAGTACTTCATTTGTCAGCATGTGTTGAAGTGCCTGTTCTTGATGCATTAGTATCTGTTGAATCTGTTGCAAGTTGGGCTGTTTCTCTGCTCGCCGCATCTGCGTCTGCAATGTCTCTAATTGGCGCGAAAGCATGACTGTCGGTGTCGGCGGCGACACCGGCGGTAGATTATGACCACGTATTCTTGGTATTGGCGAAAGAGAGACAGAATTCAGGCGCAATGTCTTCAAACAGTGCCCTGCATGATGTTTCGTAAACTTCGTCAAGATGTGAGGCTCTACCCAACAATTTTCGAGCGTGAGCTGCTCGACATATGGAAATAAGAGGAAATGTTCTTTGGCTGGTTCCCCATCCGGTCGAAAGCTAAGTTCCTCTCTCAATATCGGAGCAGGGAGGACGTGATTATTTCTAGCGAAAAGGCCTTCGGCATGCTCACCGCCTGCCGCGTAACCTAGTGTAAGCTTTTTGATACTCTTGCGGACGCTAAGAGTGTTGAGAAGATCATAAAACGGGTTGAGACAGCTGCTTGGGGTGAGCCGCACCATGTCAACTATCTCGGCCTCGTTTTTCTCAACCTCCCGCCAAGAAGGAATGACTTTGATAGTAACATTATTGAGTGCTGGCAACGCAACCCAGAAGTCCCTTCGGCTTACATGGGCAAGGTAGCGATCCGCTATCCTAGCAAAATTGAGTGTATGCACCTTTGCGAATATAGTCGGATTATCGATGACAGCAAGCATATATGAGGACAGAAACGCGCGTTGGGCCCACCCGATCTCCAGCAGCCACTCTTTCTGGGCGGTTGTCAATTTGGAAGGTAGTAGCCGGCTTCCTTGGTGTTCATAAGCAACAGGGGCCACAATTGACGAGAATAAGACTCCGTCGGCGCTCGTTTCTGGATCGTCACGATGCTCTTCCCCTGGCGAAAAACAGGCACTCATCATGGAGTGCGGTAGGGCCGCGTCTATGATCCTGGGGTTGAGGAAGGGAAGGCAGGGCTGCGACTTATCAAGGATGAGCTCCTTCTCTTGTTCCTTGGTCAATCTAGCAATGGGTATTTTGTATAGGGTCGCGACCTTCACATCCGACTCTGCAGCTTGGTAACCCGACTCCACATAATCCCAAAGCTCTTGTTGGGCCTGTATGGGACGATCCACAACACCCCTCCTGGAACCAAACACTCGAGGCGGTTGGTGAAGGATGAGCGAGCGGATGGACTGGTCTGGACCCGAAAGCCATCCAAGACCAGCGTCGATAGAGAGGGCTAGTTCTTGGACCTTTGTAAGTTCCGAAAATGCAATCTTCATCCTAGGTGTCCGGTCTGCAGTGGACTCAATTCCGGCAACATCGCAGAATCGGCGGTATTCGTCAGGTGGCCATTCGTAATCACCCCAGAAGCTGGTATGGTTGTTCATTGTGACCTTCTTGGGTATGTTCATAAAGGTCTCTTCATTCACTTCGAAGCTCATTCCGAAACGGAGTATATGCCGGCCAAACCCCCGAAAAACGTCGATGCCATGTCCGCTGTACATTTCATCTTTGTTTGAATTTGCCCACCATAACGGTTTTGGTGCCTCGCCCACTTTCTGCTTACCTTTGTGTTTCAGACTGAGGTCGTCGTCGAGCATTCCATATATTCCCTGGTTGAAAGGTACGACGACTGTCTTGAATAGGACCTGGGATATGTGCCTATCAAATTCCCTACAGGTCAGTCGCATCGACTTAATGTCGTTGCGAGAAAGGCCTTCGGCAATGAGCTCAAAGATTTCAGTCGGCACTCTACCAGGGGGCCAAATTATAGTACTATGGGATGGAATTTGACGCGATTCTGATTTATTTGCGGGGACATCCCACTTGGAAAATTTCTTCGATTGCTCACGGTAATCGTTCTGCAGAGCCATGTGTCTAAAAGACGAAACGCGATAATAGTGAGGAGGAGCGCGGTTGGCATGACTCATGTCCGGCCATACATCACTCGCTCCGGGTCCTGGAACGTCATGCTTGTAGAGTATCGCGGAGACTGCACCTTTCTTATGGAGAGTGTGCTTGATGACCTGCACCGAAGACCTTTCGATTTTTGGCACGGTCTTAGATCTCCGTTCCCGATCAAATACGCTTCCTCCTGCTGGTCCGCCACCATTAATGAAACTCTGGGTAGTGGCCGTGTTTGGTGAGAAAACCTCCCGTTGAGACTGGTAAACGCGGGTCTCGGAAGTTTGATATACATTGCTAGCTCCGCCTGGTATGAAGGGCGCGCTTTCTGGATTCAAGCGGGTAGCGGAGGTGGAGGCCGGATCTTGATTCTCGCGTGAGGGTCTGGTGAATCTCGGTATTGCTTGCCTCCTATTTAGGGTGAACAGGACATGTGCTCTGTCATTGCCGGTACCTGCTGAAACGGAGTTGAATTCTCGCCTGATGGCGTCGAGAGCACTGGTTAGAACGCCGGTTTGTTGTGGTTGCTGAGATGGGCCGCCAAATAAGGGCTCTTCCTAGAAATAACACCAAGTAGATCAGAATAGGATATTTGGGAAGAATGTTACTGGTAGCATACCTCTTCTGAGCCATCTGCCGAAGCCTCTTGCAGGTCACTTGACTCGGAACTCCCACCAATGATGGTGCTGTTGTCCTGGCCACGGCTTGAGCTTGGGATAGCTTCCATGGCCTCCTCAACAAGGCGTGAGCGCTCCGGATAGCAAGGCTCGCCGTTGCTGTCCATGGTATTTGTACTGAACTGATCAGAAGCTCGGGACAAATGCACGGAGCGGAAATTGTGTCAATGTGCTGGGCGAAACGGCCGTCATGGACAAACAGTTGTCGGTGCAAGTTGAGCCCCGGAATCGAAGAATAGGCCTACGTTCTAAGCAATTGTAAAGATGGATTGGGTGGAGACAGCAGTGTTGTGGCAAAGGTAGTGTGTGATTGAGGTTGAGGTTCAGTGAAACTATGAACAAGCTCAAGAGAGACACGCCTGGGGTCCCGCGCCAAAAGGGCGATGTCATACAAGACGCGACGCATGTGACAAGAGTCCCTCTTTGCAGATCGACAGAGCCGCAATCAGAAAAACATCGTGACATCCCCAACCTTCACCTCTACCGTAATAACCGCATCCACATCCTCTTCATTATTGCACGATAGACGGTTACATTAGACTAACAAAAAATCGCATGAGTCAATCAGTCCACAGATCGATGGCATGCAAGCGAACGTCTGGGTTTTCAAACAGCTTATGGCTAGTGCCTTAGAGAGAAATTTGCGTTTGACGTACTGATCTGTGAGAATCAGAGAATAAATACTGAGAGAAAGAGCTGGACAACTTATTGTTTGGCATTGCATTGCGTCTCATGTCAATCTTGACATACTAATGTTACTGCCACGCGGTAATCGTACAAAAAATAGCCTTCAGGATTCGGTTTATTGACCAAGTCTCGCCTCTCCCGAAGACATTCATCTCATTTGGTACGCAAATATGTCGTGGCTATGCATCAACCGACCTTGGCCATCCTCTTCATCTAAAACGTCCTCCTTTGCTGTGTCTCCGACGAGATATTCGAAGAATTCCCGGAAGGAGTGGTAAACCGTCAGATCGAGGTCCCTAGGAGACCAGACAACCACCTGCCATTCAACTGCATGAGCAGCCGCTTTTCCAGCGTGGAAATGCATCAGAAGTTTGTTGACACTCTTCTGAGTTTGCTCATCAACCTGACTATACGCATTGAAGAAACTCTGGCCGAGTTTCTTTCCATATTCTGGCTCCACCAACCAGATAAATTGCGTATCCTCCCTGCCATCGTTGATCAGAATGACACGGTCAAGGGTGGCCCAGTTGATCTTGATGCCAAGGTTTGGAATATAGATGATGTCGACAGAGGCTTCGTTCCAGGTATTCTGATGTTCGGTTGCATCTAGGATATGAATTTCGTCTGTACCAAGCAACCTGGGCTCCCCGAAGAAGCCATTCCAGTATGATTCGATCCCGTTAGTCAACGACAAGAACTCCTTGTAGTCGTCAGGAAGGTCGTGTTCTAATCTTTTTTCTAACTCGGCAATCTGTTCCTTTGTCGCTCCTTTGTGAAGTATCGTCTTTGGAGGCTCCTCCGGATCGTAATCGGTTTCCTCCCAAACAGCATTCTGTATCGTGTTCTCATCGCACATCTTCACAAGGTCTTTCAGAGAGGTGTCCCTGAACACCCTAAGGGCACCCTTTTCCAATCTTTCTTTAAAGGTCTCGTATACGTCCACGCTGAACGCCGCTATCTTCTCTTCATTCACACCAATTGCTTTTGCCAGAGCCTTGTCTTTTAACAACTGCCACACTTGTCGTGATTTGAGTAGATCCATCCAAGTCGAATGAAAATTTTCCGCGAAAATATGGAGTATTTCGACTGCTTTCTCTTTCTCGCCCATGAACAACGCCAGGTCAATCGCAGCCGTCAGGTCGTCCGCTCGAATCTGCATCTCGCCCCATTCGTCCCGACCTTCTGTAGCCCTGGTGACTAGTTGATCCAATCCCTCTTTGCTCGCATTTTTCTCTCTTAACCACAGTATCCTCTCTGTCTCCAACTCAAAGATGGCTTCCGGAGTTCGTTCTTCGGGGGTAACGAAGTCTGGGAACGAGCCTGTCGCCTCCCAAGCAAAGATCATTCCAGGACTCCATGACGACTTGCATCCTTTGCTGAATTCTTCGAAGAGGACGAACAATTTGGTGGCTATATCGACATAACCTAATAAAGCAAATTCCAAAGCGACATCGAAAACGTTGCGTGCAACAGCCCAGGGATCTTTCTCCCGCAGGATGGAGTGTTTGTCGAATTTCCGGCCCATGCTAAGCCACATGCCTCAGTGAGGACTTTTGGACGGTGGTAAATTGGAAGTCCGCACTTAAAAAGCGGAGAAAAGGAAGAAGGGAGGAAAAGGCTGACTACTTATAATAGAGCACTGACTCTCGCTCAAGCATCGAGATCATTCCCAGACCATCAAAGGTTCAATAAAGCTGACGGCCCATGGCTGCAAGACGCCGAGGCATTAACGTCAGGCACAAAGGCTCCTTAACGTCCCGCGCCCGCCATACCGAACTGGTTAACGGGACGGGAGGATCGAAGCGCTAATCGCGAACTTTTGGAGTGGACTTCCCCTTGCATGATTCGAAATCTTTCGGTCGCCATTGATCATCGGCGGCTTGTACCAAATCCTACAACTCAAGCTTTGGAAAAAGCATGAAGATATGGAAAGTTTGGAAGAGCGACATGTGAAGCCCTAAAAAAAGGACAAGCGGTCAGGACCACGACACGTGCACGACGATGATCCACCCAGAACCGGAGTCAGTTTCATGTGTGGGGTTGCTGGAGAGTCCCAGGCCCCCAGCAGAACACGTCTCGCATCATGCTTTGCTAAGGAAACCCAACCGCGTGCACACCTCTTGTGGAAGTATTTCATTCACCAAAAGTACACCCTAGTTTCTGGAAGTTGGACGTTACCTGTTTGGTGTTTGGAGGACGTGGTCGTCATACTCATATTAGAAACCCCGACAATTTCTATCTCGTACCTCTCAGGCCAGCTTCAAGGGAAATTGAAATGAACTTCGGGCTCGCCGATTCCAACTGCATGATGCAGGTACAAGCGAGTCTACAGTGTTGGAACGGCGCAGCCGTGCCATCTCTCGACTCCAGATGAGCAGCCAAGAAAAGGATCCGCCGCTTGCGTATCCCCTCCTGACTCCTGAGTTGTAATTAAAAGCTGGAATGGTTCTAACACCTTTTCATGGAAAGTGACTGTAATGCTTCGATATACTTGGTTGTAGTTCTCAAGTAGGTGCAATCTTGATTTCGCTCTATTAATGTCTTATTTTACACAAAACCAAGCACATCTAAGGATCGGCAATATCGAGCCCAGCGAAGAGCTGAAGGAATTTCATACATTTCCAAGCCTAGAACCATAGCGGGGACCTAGGGAGTACAGAGAACCAACCCTGGGCATCCCCAATTTATGTATTAGACACCTGGGCTCTGGTATCGAATAACTTGAAGTCGCCGACGGCTATCATTTAACTACAGTGGCGTTCTGATAAATGCGCTTCATTTGATGGAACCCTTTTCCGTACCTTCTCTAAACAGCTAGTACTGCCTCTTTGCACTACTTCCCGAACCACATGGCTAGCCTAACTTTAACCTCCTCCACGGTCCGAAACTGACGAGAGCTGGGCGAGCTTACGGACTTCGCTCCCCGGATCAAGACAGCCTAGTCTTCAGTGGTAATCTACATATACATGAGAGACCGATGATTCACTTCGCCGAATACTGTCCGCTAGACATTCAATTATCGTGGCCTTATAGGCTTCTATATTTCACGGCTCCTCAGCTGATCAAGTCAGTGGTATTTCGACCGAAGGTTTTGGTTTCCGTATTCGAATAAAGCCGATTTCTACTCTAATGCTGGCCGAAACACATTGGCTCCAAAGGACAATGGTGTTGTCGCAATACTTGGAAGTTTAAGAACTAAGCCTGATTGGAATGAAAGTCGCAGGAACGAGAGACGGGGGAAACTAAACGCCAAATATGATGGACCATTTCTCTGATTTCTAACTTTTCAGGATACGCAAAGATTAACATGACATTGATATCATTACTTCTATTTGATGACTTTGAACATAGACTTACCTAGTAACTGGTTACTTTTCCATCCTCCTTCGATCGGTAAATTTCGAAAAATGTCCACTAGATTATGGACTTTGCGATTTCTGTTTCACTTTGGTCGATACACTTGAATCGATCAACACTGATAGATTTGATATCAGTCTTACACTCTATCCATTTGCCGACATCGGTAGCTGTTCAATCATCAACCGTTCCTTGCAATTGGTCATTAACGCACTTCGATCTGCACATCTCCGAATCAATCACTTTTACTCAGTAGGTTACTAGCATTACTTCACTGGCGATCCACCGCTCCTAATTCACCACTAGCACCCTACAATTGAAAATCCGCCATTGGCAATTACCGCCCGCATTCCATCACTTGTAACCCCATCACGGGCAATCCGCCACTGGCAATCCACACCACTCGCAATTCATCACTGGCAATCTGTCACTCATATCTCAACATTTTAATTGTCCACTCTCCGCTGTCATTATCACATTTTCTTGTATGACCTCCATTCCATTCCTTTAAGTATACAATCAACCCCTCTCTGCATACCACTCAAACACCGACTAATCCTCGCCACCAACTCTCGTCTCTTAAACCGCATAATTCTATCACACTCTACATATGCCAACTGAAATCAGGTATAATACAAGAGAAACTGGTTTAGACAGCAGTTGAATATTTAAGCGTCTATGTGTGTGACGCAGTATATGTCACTGTGCAGGTATGTTGGCCCCATAGAACCAATTTATGATTGACTCTATTCTTTGCTTATATTTATAGCAAAGTTTCAAGAAAATTGGAGAATGCCTCTCTGTACAGAAAAATATAAGGCCTAGCTAAACTTGATAGGTGACGAAATAATCTGTCCACTATATTGCTTCTAGGTGTTTACCGTGGGCGGTGAAACAATCTCTAAGTCCTTCTCACAGCAATTTATTTTCATATCCGTCTCCCACGGCCAACCCACGCAGCATGCCCAAATTACGCGCTCGCCTACCACGTAATGTTGGAATCACCAACTCGTCTTATTACCTCCAGCGTTGATGTTCGTGTACGTAAATGGAAGACTAGTTCTGAAAGGAAATATCTCATACCTTCTTCCTTTTTAGCGGGAATCAAAATCAAAAATAATCACAAAAACCACAATTATCTATACCGTCAGTATCCAACCTCCCAAAAAAAGATGTCTTTCACCACAGTCCGTAACGACCGAATGAACAACAGATAGCTAGAGAGAAAGATACATGCATTCGCCGGGAATCGAACCCGGGGCTAGCCGATACAGAATGGCAACGGCTAATTTTACCACTAAACCACAAATGCTGACGAGCTGTTCTCATTAAAGAGAATGTTTTTTTTATTAATATATATCCAAATATAAAAATGTGGAGACTGGAGAATATTTTAAGCGAGACGAGAGCTAGGTGAGAAGCTAGAAGAAAAGGATAGTACAAAGTAGATTGTGTAAATTAGGAAATTCAGAGGAAGGGACTTCATGGAGGAGATTCTGGATGTCAGGAGGGTGGTGGGTGATAGAGTGAACTTGGGGGAATTGGGGCGGGTATGTTGATGATTTTTGCAAAATCTTGGAGTTGTAGAGAAATAATACAGCCTGCAACCAAAAAAGCCCATCAATAGTTTCCCATGGTAGTTTTTTATTCCTTGAAACCTTCGTATATATGCATTCAATCTCCCACTTCATCATTGATGAAAGGTGTTGAATCTGTATGTATCTTACGGTATCTGGGAATATAGCTACTTTGAGCTTCAAATATGTGCGCAAGATAAAATGAATCACCGTCTCCATAGGATTGAAAGTCAACTAGTTCTCTCTGTCCTGCTATTCACCCCCATCCAAGCGTTCTCAATCTTCGTAAAATGAAGAAAGGCCAAATTCCAGATCCAAGCCGGAACGCCGTTTATGTCACGCGCCTCAATCAGACCCTACTAACCCCACCACAAACCCTTTTACGGAAATCGACTGGATAAATCCTAATCAGTTTCTTCTATTCATCGTTCTCACACAGCACTATACCCTCCACGACTTCCCGGCCCGGACACTGTGCTTACCACCCTCCGTCCAAAGTCCTTCAAGATATACGGAATATCACGGATGGCGTCACCGTGCGGTAGGAGATCCCAACCACGGGCCCCGTAGCGGTTGTAGTTGAGCCAGGAGCCGAAGATCAGGTATGCAGCGATTGCGAGGAAGAGGCTAGAGAATGGGTATGTCAGTAAACATTTTACCAAGTTGTACAGCTGAGAAAGTTCAAAAGGAGGGGTACGGAGTTTGTAGTTGTTGGGACACGGAACCGGTATTAAAGAGGGGCTAAAAGAGGGTGTATGCGGTGGAACTTCGACCACAACTGTTGGGCCTGAATTCGGAACTGGGAAGGGGTACTCACATAATAATAAACCAAGTAAAGAACCCCCAATGGCTCGACGCACTCCCTTCCTTTTCTGCGTTCTCGCACGCGTACTTGGTCCGCCATTCCAGTCTCAGGACACCAGCTTGCTTGCCCTTTTCTTGGTCTTCCATACCGTAGCCACAAAAGCGCAGACTCTTGTCGCTGTTTTCGCATTTGCCGTTGTCTTCGCGCTTACGTGACCGCTTCTCGCCTTCCTTTTTGTCACCTCCCTCTTCCTTTTTGTCGTCACCTTCTTTATCATTTCCTTCGGGACCTTTTTCATCCCCTTCCAACCCCGTTCTCTCTTTATCACAGACAAATTCAATGATAGCCATCTGATCTGCCCCTTTTTCAAAGGGGAACTTTCCACCATGCAACTCCGCCCTCACTCCCTCCCTTCCAACATCCGCATGACTCTTCGAGTTCCGCAGAAGCGTGTACTTAGGCTCGATCATTCGTCCGTTATTGGTGGTATAACTGCCCACAATATCGCGGAATTCGGTGGTTATATTGTTGGTATTTAAGTTAATTTGGTTGTTAATGCCGCATACTGTAGGCAATGTTGTTTAGTATCAAGTCCAGAAATCCAACCATCCTATCTATTAAAAGCGTAGGTGCACAAATGGATATTGAACATACCTCTCGCGCCATTATGACACCCGCTCCCCTTCAACTGCTTACACAGATCCAACACGAAGGTAAAATTATCCTGCAAGGAATGGAAACTCTCCGGTTCTGCTAACCAGTAGACTTGGTGTGGGCCTCCTAGTGGTGAGAAATCAAAGTGTTTCCCGGATGCTGCGACATCTTTGCAATCAAGGTTTAGAGCCGCTATGACGGATGGAAAGGTGAGGAAAAGGGCGGAGAGAGTCAATTTTGAGACACTGGAGGAAAGCGATGTGCGTGAGGAGGTGGAACTGGAGGTTGATGTTGATACCCTCATAGTGAAGGTTCAAATGTGATAGACTCGAGAGCTAGAGGTAGCGGAGCTTATTTCAGTCAGAGGATGAAGTCCGGACGAGTGTCGGATCGAGCAATGGTATGGTTTAGAAAGTTCGCGCCAGTAAAGAGCGATTAGAAAGAAGGGAAATAGCGCTCGGGGATCTTGAATAGGAAAAAGGTGTGGTGTTGAGTGGTGATGGAACGGTCCGGTGGAAGAAGCACGAAGCCGTAGCCTGCTGGCCCATGACGATGTCCCATGGGCGGTGCACGTGGCGCAGTGCCAAGGTAAGATTAGTAATGGACAGCCATTTCCTCAGGTTCACACGTCCCATATCACTTCAAGATTATAAATATTAGTGATGCTTGAATTGGAAGGAGTTTGGTTTGGCAGCCTATCTGGTGAAGATGTCCTCCATATGGCTCATTTTTCATGCCTTATGTTTTGCTTTTCAATTGAGCCAGTCGTTATTTGAGAACTGTTTCAAAGAGTTCATATGTGATCTCTTTTCAATTCGTTTAATCTCCCTTTCAGACATCAATGGGTGCGATCTCCCCCAGATGAGGCGAGAAAAAATATGTAAGCAATATATTTTCGTATAGTATTGCTTCTTATATACAGTCTATAGAAAGAGGAAAGTGTACATGTACAAAGAAAGAAATAAAAGAGGAATCATCTAACAGGACTCCGTATAATGCTTCGCGAATGTTACTGAAAGTCGGACCATGTAAATGCAGGAAATGTACAGGGAAGAAACAACCGTGTCGCCATAGGATGCAGTAAAAGGAAATAAGGAAATAGGGAACGGAGAAGAGGACATTGAGCTCTAAATGCAAGGAAAGATAGGAAGCGAAGAAAGGGAAACAGAAAGGGAATTCGCCAAAACCAAGCGCCGCGCTCATGCTACCATGCTGTGCATTATAAGGTATCTTGGAAACATAATGCTAGACCGTCCAATGCGAGGCTGAATGAATACCTTAAACGCTATGCCGAAAGGATAAGAAAGCACAGAAAAGCGTCAGAGGAGGGTACTTATTTCCCCTTTCCACCACTCCCCTGGCCATTCTGCCCAGACCCCGAAGGCATAGGATAAGGGAAGGGGGCATAAGGGATGTTATACCCAGCCCCCGAGCCTGAACCGGAGCTGGCGGTGCTGCCTGGTGAAGATCCCGCGGAAGACATTGCTGAGAGATGTGATGGTCCTTGCGAGTGGGGTCGAGATTGAGGGCGCGGATAACGAGCTCGAGAGTGAGATGGCGGTTGGGAGTGGTGGCGGGATGCTCGGAGACGGCTTTGTCTTTCAGAGTTTGAGGGGAGTTGAGGAGGCGAGGGAGTGCCGGTGACTACGATGAGGGGGGGGGATCGCGTGGGTCGTGTTGATGCGGATGGCTCAGTGACTGACTGAACAGTAGACGGAGAGGTTGAGTGACGGCCGTTATGGTTGTCTGAAGCAGTGATACTCGAGTTTCTACCCTCGGTGCTCTTTAATACGATAGTGCTGCTAACTGGGCTCGAATGGTTTGGTAATTTGGGATCGTTTGATGAGGTACTGCTCATAAAAAGGCGTGAAATCGAAGCAGTATGAGTGCGGATGGAATATATTCGACCTTGGTGGGTGCTTGGAGTGTTGATATTTTTGTGTTCTTCGTAGACTGAACAACCCCAGGTCTTTATACCACCGACTCAGTCCTCCAAACACCCTTAGCATAAGAGTCCAAATTCCCTCGTGCCGTCTACGGAAACGTATCACGATTGTAGGAAGCAATCTCAACTCAGAAGATGATGCAATAACATAAGCCTGCAAAGCATCAAGTAATCGTATCTCCAACGCTCGGGCTCCGTTGGTGAAGTCCTTCAATGTACCTTTCCCAAGACCGGAGGTTGGATCCCTGGCCGACTACCGAATGATATCGGGATACTGACAAGCAGCGGCTCCGGTGAACGGGTCAGACTAGCGGAGGGGGCCGGGGGAGCTCGTGGTGTACCCTTTTTTTAGGGTCAGATGGCGTTTGTAATAGGGTAGAGAGGCCTTGGGGTGAGGCTCCGGTGAACCGTTTGGTACCGGAAGATCGTAGCTTTGCTGTCGTCAGACGCTTAACTAGAGCCTCATGAGTAACGGTCTGTCGGACCTGCAAGAGTAAGCGATTTGGTATCTAGGGCTGAGAGATGTTCGTTCGGGGGCCGTGCTAGAGAAGCCAAGGTGTAGATGGTTTCTTTGGTATGGCATTCTGTATTTCTCCATCGCCCCCCTCTTTATACTGTTATACAACTTATTGAATTTCAAATAGTCCCACCCTGAAGAGCCATCTTCATCGTATTTGCTAAGCTATTGAATTTAATTGACGGGACTTTAGAATAGCTAAGAATTGGTTCGAAGCGGCACGTATACTTGTCTGGCATCATTAGCAATACGATTCGATATTCTCCTCAGTAATCGATTCCTCATAGCCCGGTTTACCGTAAGGCGGTATAGTGCCCTGCTTATCTTGGTTTGTAAAGGTAGCATTTGCTCGTAGTGCGTCGTTGGCGGAGAGCATTCCGCGATTCAGTGATGTCAAATATCTAATATTAGGCATCCTGGAGAACTGTGATTTGGCATTAGTCCCTTTACTCAGCTATTATGAAAACTTGTGCTTTGACCGCGCCCAAGGTTCCGGAGAAAGTTTTCCAATTCTTACCCACGAGGTATGAAGTCACAGAGCAGCATAACCTGGAGCAGATCATGATTCCAAATTAAGTGACCAGTAAAGCCTCGAGAATGACCCCCGCCATGTTCATCGGAGATTTTGTAAGCGGGGAATTTCTCGGTTGGCTGATTTGCTTTTGGCTTAGCAAGAAAATACTGGTGCGGGATACGAGAGAAGGAGAATAGAATCATTCTAGAAGGATCACAAATTCACACTTCAAGGTCCTTCAATTTCCAACTCACTAGTATCAGATCTTAGATACCACGTGGCAGTTCCGTAGTCAGCTTCTTGTTTCTTGGGTCGGAGTGCGGACAGGTTCTTACAAGGTCGGCGGACCTCAGATCTGTCCTCTCATGGTCCTTGTGGCTGAGGCTGTGAGGTCCAAGAGCGTGAATTGAGATCTCATTCGGGTAGGATTTTTACAAAAGAGTCGGAGCTTATTGCTGATGGACAGCTATTTAATTTCTTGATTCCCCAAAGCAGTCATCCATAACTTCTGACCCTTCGAAGTAACCTGCATGTCCCTTGAGGCATGACTTGCAGGTGGAGCTGAAAATGACCCTAAATTAGCTTCTTTGCTATAAAAAGCATGTTAATTACCTTCATTTCGATTCACTTCGCCTACCCTTGTTGATTACTCAATGCTTACCCGACCCATTGGCGCTCTTTCTCTGATGTAGAGAACGTTTTTGTTCAATAGCAGATGCCTGTTCTCCTGATTTCTTGCTAACATGGAGGGTTCCGTAGAGACCTCCTATTACAGGATTCTAAAAGTATATTTTCCTATAGTCTATATCTATTTAGTAGTAAAAGACCTTGAATATTTAGTACCTCGTCATATTTATAGGGTGCCTTATTCGAGCGACTTTAATCCAGATAATCCAGTTCCTAAAAGAACACCTTCCTCAACCCAGCTATGCAGAAGATATCCTAAAAAAAAAGACGAACATTCACTGTACAGCTAGAACCATTAATGGTGACTTGAAGATGAATGTAGTCTATTTGAAAAGGAAGGTGGATAAAGAATCGGGTAGACCCTTTCATTAGAAGTTATATCTCTAGTTATAATTAGTTAAGTAGAGGGAATTAAGTTCTAGTTAGCATACCTTACAACCTGGAGTCACTTGACATATTAAATTGTGATAAAATTCTTTGCTTGAAGGTCTTGTCTCCTTGAATATTTTACAAGTGCTGATTTTCTCGAAGTGACTATATCCGGGCTATTTTTACTTAGCCATTTAGAAAGGTCCTTTTACTTCTCCTTTTCGAAGTTACCCTCTGTCCTAGGGCTTTCTCTTATCATTTTACCCCCCTGCTACCAACTGCCGCGCCCCCTCCCCCTTCCACCACTACTACCCCTCCAGTAGCCTCCGCGATCACCAGGGGGTGCCTCTCCACGTCTCCATTCCCCTGACGGAAGTCCACTTCCACGGCCAAAGCCACCATATCCCTGATCTCTGCCGTCGAATCTGCCTCCTCCTCTTCCACCGCGACCTCCATATCCTCCGAAGTCCCCTCTTCCGTATCCGTTTTCCCTCAATCCACTTCCGTATCCCCCTCTCGGGGGACCATATCCAGCCTCTCGGCGCACAGATGAGGTTGCTCCTGCAGGCGCACTTGGAACACTGCCATCCGCTAAAGGCGGGAAAATCGCGCATGAAATGTAATCTCCGATGACGAAACGCCCATTCGCAAGTGTCTTGTCTGGTTCGCCGGCAAGGTCTTTCAACGCATTCCGCACGGTGGCAGCTGTATGTGGCCCCCTCTCATCCAAGTCCATGGCAGCGGGGTTGCGATCAGCACTGGCATTTGGATTTGATGGCGCGGCAACTATAACACTGCCCAAATCTCTAGTGGTGAAGCGAGGAAGAGCTCCATCGCCTCGATCGCGGGTGTCGGCGTAAACCATTCGGAATGCGACGCGGGATCCAATTGCTGGGGTTGGGAGGAGGTTCGGAAGCGCGGTGAGGAGGAGATGCGATAACTCGCGGAGGGTGCAGTTCTGCCATGTGTAAATTTGGATGTGAGGTGGGAGACGCTGGCCGGGGGTAAATTCCTCGATGCTGCAGCGGTGAGCTGAAGAAAGAGAAAGATTGCAACTTGCGCATGATCATGGAAAGAATGCCCATAGCTATGGGTCCTGGGAGATCTAAACGGAGCGCCTACCGATGGAAAGCTCCAGTCTTATAGAACAACCGGAGAAGAAAAGGTGTGGTTAACTGTCTATTGATTGCCGTGGTGGGTGCTTGCGGAGCAGGGCGTGAAGCCATGATGGCGCACTTCGGACAACTGAAGCTCTAAGTTCTTAATGAATCTGCAATGGCTACTAATACAAACCTCGTGAAGAAATGGGATGAAACCAATTAGTCCGTAAGTATTGTGGTATTAAACTCACAGAAAAATGCTACCACTGGAGGTGCAGTTGGAGGGCTAAGTAAGTGGGAGAGAGCTTTGCCCTGCGACGCGACATGGAAGCTCTGAGCTTGGACCAACAACGGCAAAGCGTTCTTCCGTGCCGTGTCCATCAATCTCGCGGGCATCACCAGCTTGAACGCTTTGGCTGCCCGCCCCGCAATCTAACACCGAGCCTGGTTCCACAATACAACACTTCCAACATGGACTTTGCGAAGTTAATGTCGGCGCACATTGCCAAAGGCAAAGAGCAGACTCCGGCCGACTCCTCCGAACAGAAGTACCTCAAGCGTTCCGAACTCGAGGCCCAGCGTCAGGCTGCATATCTCGCGGAGCAAGAAGAGGAGGAGAAGGCGAGAATTCAGAAGCTAGAACGGAAGCGTAAAGCTGAGGAAGAGGAAGAGCAGAAGGAAGCCGCGAGGAAAGAGAAGCGGAGGAGACTAGCAGAGGAGTCGAGGCGGAGGAAAGAGGTGGCAGCGGAGGAGGAGGAACGCAAAAAGAGGAAGAGACTAGGCTTACCGGAGCTACTACCAAAGAATTTGGATAAAACTGATGGAAGTCCGGTGCCAGAAAAGGAAGATATTCCAGACGAGGAGCTGGTTCAAAAACTGAGGGTTTTGGCCGAGCCAGCGCGGCTGTTTGGTGAGACACATAAACAACGGTTGAAACGATACAAGAGACTAGTAGGCATTGAAAGCGTTGCTGCAATTGTCACCGACGGACCCATCCCGACGACATTACAATTGGTGGAAGAGAAAGATATGAGGGTCAGCACAAAAGTGCCAAAAGATAGAAAGGGAAGGGTATTCCTTTTCCGGCAGCTTGCGAGTTACTTTACCATGGTGCTCAAGGAGTGGGAGATTGCCCTCGCTCAGAGGACGGATGATGTCAAAACCAGCTATCAAGGAAAGCAAGCCTATAGTGCGATGGTCCAGGCAAAGGAAAACATGCGACCGCTGTTTAAAAAGCTTGAGAAGGGCGAGCTTGATGACGGTATCTTAGAACCGGTGGTCGAGATCGTGAATGCAGCACAAGAAAGGAGATATGTAGATGCTAACGACGGGTACTTAAGGCTCAGTATTGGAAAAGCGTATGTATCCCCCTTAAGCCTTTATGACACTAAATAACTGACCTTTAACCTAGCGCCTGGCCAATCGGAGTGACTATGGTTGGTATCCACGAACGTTCTGCACGGGAGAAGCTTCATGAAAGTGATAAAAATGCGGCTCACATCATGAGTGATGAGATCACTCGGAAGTATCTGCAGAGTATTAAGAGGTGCTTGAGTTTTGCGCAGACAAGATGGCCGCCCGACGATCAACTTCAGCTTATGGGTTGATCCGGGCGTCTAGATAACTGCAGAAGGCAGGCCTGGGAATTTGAGAACGAAGAACGGTTTAGACAGATTTCATGTCCCTATGGGGACTACAGTGTAACCTGGGGTTAATATTTATGGGATGTAAGCAATCTTATTGTGGTAAGTATGGTCTTTTAGAAACGGACGCTTTTTATCATGCGAAATGCTTGATCTCTGATTTTAAGAATTAACCAGTACCTTTCTACCAAATTTGTCACCAACAGTGCCATGAAAAGAGAAGAAAAAGCTTTCGTTATTGTCTAAGCGGGAAAAGATTAAGGAGTTTAGTAAGCTTTTAATGTGTTAAGGCGAGATAATAGGAGGTGCTTCTTGATTTTTAAGAATCTATTATAAGCAGATACGTCGTGGGAAGCAGTAAGATCCAAATCTTTTAGGGTACTGCTTATAACCAGGTTATACTGTATTTTGTATATCTCTTCACGAGTTGGAGCTGTTGGTGCGAGGCAAAACGCTGGCCGCAACCGTGTGACTGCAGATTGCGGCATGTAGAGAGGTATAGGCCGTACCGAGATATGTAGCTCCTTTGGCTTAATAGCACGGTAGGAATCGTGGAATTAAATAATGAAAAATACTGTACTAACATTTTAGGGTGTTCATTTACACTATATGAGCCGGATAACAATTCTTACGCGATTTCGAAAGCGTGATCGTTTATGGCGCGTGCTCACGTGAACGGTAAATTGCATCATCACCACCAACGCACATTTTTGGGTTAGAGCAACCAACCTCAACACCACAACCACTGAAATAAAAGTGAATACTTACGCAATTTTCGAGAGCTTCTATATTTGGGTTCAGCCGAAGACATTTCTACTGTCCTGTGAGACGTCTCCGACATGCATGAAATTGTCACCTTACAATTTGGGCAGCAGAGCAATTTCCTGGGGACACACTTTTGGAACACACAGGTAAAAAATTTTCAATTTCAGTGAGGCTTTCTACATAATCTCTTATTGCGACCCCAAGCCTGTTCTTCTACGTTGTGAACCATCATATTCTTACCAAAAAATAACTTATCTCGGCTTGAAACTCTCTATCTCCTATTACAGTGAGCTTTCTATATTATCTTCTATTCTTCAGTATCCCTAAAAAACCATTTCTGTACTAATCCAGAAGCAGGAATCATACTTCACATACCCTCCAGAAGAAGAATCTCCTGTCAATCATGATATTCTATTTCGGCCGGGCGTCGCACCAGATGGCTCCGAGACATTTACGCCGAGGACGCTCATCTACGATTTGAAGGGCTCATTTGGTAGTATGAGAAGAGTAAATGCACTCTATGAGCCGGAAAACAACGATCCCCAAGAGAGTAATGTTTGGTAGGCAGTTTTGGCATCTGTTGTACATAACGGAAAGTAATTCTAACGATTTGTAGGTCTTCGAAACCTTCAGTTACGCATTTCTCGACACCCATCAAACCCTCTGACTACCAAACACATTTGGACTCAGGGTTGCAACCTCCACCGCTCACAACATCTTCCGTCCGATACTGGTCTGACTATTCAAGGCTCTATTACCATCCCAAATCTCTCGTTCAGCTGTCGGAATTCGATGTTAACGACACCCTGATGCCGTTTGAGAAATGGGATGTTGGTATGGAGTTGTTTGAGAAATTGGAACGGGAGGTTGACTTGGTGGACCGCGATCTGAGGCCGTTTGTTGAGGAATGCGATAACATCCAAGGCTTACAGATCATGACAGGGGTCGACGATGCCTGGGGCGGATGGGCGAGCGGATGGTTGGAGAGGCTGAGGGATGAGTATGGGAAGCTCAGTATTTGGACCTGGGGTTTAGGTGACCAGGGAGGGAATATGGAGGTATTAAGGGTAAGGAATCCTCTTCAACGCCTTCTAATAGCCTAGTTTAGTTTGTGCGAAAACAATCTGACAATGAGCAGGACAAGCGGTTGCAGCAAATCGCTAACTCAGCACGATCCCTTCAAGTTATTGGAGAACAATCCTCGGTATACGTCCCTATCTCCTCGGCCCCCTTCAAGGCGCCACCCTACCTCTCAATGGATCACAGTTCACACTGGCATAGAGGTGCGCTTCAAGCTATAGCCTTGGAAAGTATGATTCTGCCTTCACGACTACGGTCTTCTAATAGCGGAAATGGGACTCTACAAGACTTGGAAGAAACTATCAACAGCACAGGAAACCGACGAATAGCGAAGCTTCAAATGAGCATAGCGAATCCCGACCTGCTTGAGGAAAAGAGCAACGTTAAAACAGCTCAAGCTGAAAAGGCCGGTGCGAAGTACAGGAAATTGAATGGAAAATCACATGATGATGATGATGATGAAGAGTTACCAGAATTTGATATGGATGTCTTTACAATAGACTACAAGATTGACTCTAGAAAAGCACAGAAGAGAGAGCACATATTCGGAAGAGCTGAGACATACCGAGGAGAATGGGATATTTCCAAAAACAGTGAGAGGGATCCTCATGATCGGTTCAGTCAAAGGCCAGCAGTGCAGAGGTACGTTGCGTCTTTCCTAATTCCAATAACGTTTGAATTACTATCCTTCGCGATTCTCCAAGCAATTGGTTCAGTCAGTGAGCATTTAGCTTGATTGACGTTGGATATCACGGCGAGGAATATGAATTGCCTCTCTCATGCCACCATAAATCTGCAGATAACTCCACCTCACTAACCGAACCATGAAATCAGATATTCAGCACCACTTCTCTTTCCGGTACTTGACAGCTTCCCGTCAATCTTCAACGTCAGCTCCAGTTTCACTACAAACCATCCGAAGAAACTCGCAGTATATGCCGGCCTTTCAACTAGCACTTCTGTCGCCAACCAAATACGAACCCTAGACCAGATCGTCCGACGGATGGTTAACCTCGAGGAACGCGAGACGCTGAGCAACGGCCTACAGGGCATGGCGGAGGAATATGACGAAGGGTGGGATAGTGGGTCCGACAGCGACAGCGATGAGTGATAGGGATGAGAAAATCCGGTGGGGTTATAATTGAGATGATTCAATAAAACGTCTTGCTCTACAGCCAGAAGAAAACCGCCTTTTCGGTGCATGCAACTTTGTTGGGGAGCTCTACTACCGTACCAACTAGCCCGACATACCATGCATATGCTTATCGATTACCTTGCGCCCGTTGTACGGATACGGAATAATCGATAAATGCTGACACGACACCAGGTATCGCAGCAACTTGTTCAACTACCCTGCGTAGTTCCAGAAAACCGGTTTCTGCCCTATATTGTGGACCTGTATACTTCCAGAATCTTCCCCGCGCGCTATTAACTTGGTTTTTCCCAGCACAACGGCACCCAATTTTATAAATTGATGGTCGAGGTCTAAATATGGAACCGAGTCTTTCAGCAATCTCCTCCCGCGAGTTATTGACCTTGAGCAGATTGCATGGTTCGAGCGATCGGTGGAGAAGATGATGAGTATTTCGAGCGCAGTGTAATCAGGCACAAAGGCAAAGCAAAATGGAAATGTGATTGCTGACTGCAGGGCGCGGATTGACGAACTTTTCCAACGAATAACGTTTTCCTTTGTTGTGCTTCAGGTGGAAAGAACATACTCATAACTAACCAGCCGCAAACGCACATCTCCTGCAGCGAGACGAGAATTGAAAGTCTTGTTGAGGTGGCAGGCAGTGGCGCCAACGGGAGAAGATCAGCTCTCATGGCTCTCCACAACGAGGCCAACGGATCCAGGAACAGTGTGGTGAAGTGTGGATGCTAACGAACGTTTCCGAGGCAATTGGATCTCAGATTCATTCGAAGGCCATTGTCAACCCATTAGGCTTATCTTTATGCTGATGATACCCAAGGGCTGTGTCCAAAATGTAGAATTCCACAAGCGAGTGTTACCTCTAGGTCGCAACCGGACCAGGATCCCAACCTTCCGTCTATCATCTACCAATCTGTTCCGCCATCCTCCGCAGTATTCATGCTCTTCGATAATTATTTCTGTAGCCATGGGTGCCATGGCGGTCTGGGAAAAGTGCACAGAGCTCACCCCATCTGATAAGTACTCTGAGCTGGCGTTTCCTGAGTGACCGTGCCCCGCCATCTCAACAACCACCACTCATAGTCAGCTTATCGTATGTATGTTATCCGAATTCGATACCTACCGAGATATTGATTTTCGAAAGGACATGGCGTAACTACCCCTGGCTTGAGCACGTCCTGTTCCTTCCTCAAGCCATTATGGCCGAGCGGTGCTTATCCATGTGGTTATTGGGCCTCGAATTTAAAGCACAAGAGTTTCGAAGCGAACTGTTCACTGAACACTGACGAAAAAGCTCGCTTTCTAAAATGTCCTGATATTGAGCTCTTACCGGAGATTACCATGTTCGTTCCATAGTAGATGGCTTCTATCTCACGGAATAAGCACTGCCTCTAAACTTTAACATGGAGCCCTGACGGGTCAACACGAGACGTTGCACGACTAGTGCAGGGTACTACCATTGTGCCAGTCTTCTACTCTTTTGCCACGGTGTGCCATCATAATGGTAAAGATACGTCTTTCTGTTAGGATGCTCTTTCGTGGTATGGTTTTGCATCTCGACGTCATACAGAGCACCGCATATATCTTCTCATTCCCACAAATATTGTTCTTACATACAGTTGTACGAATGGTTTTATCTGATGGGTTGACATAATCGTTAGGGAGGCTGCAAGGTCGTTGCCTGCTGGCCTGGCGAGGCAACAGGTCGTCCCTTAGTTCAGTGGCTGGCATGCAGGAAGAGGTGGGAAACGGCCAGCCTTCGAGCCCAATATGCTTACATCCCTGGATCCGCACTTTTATTCTCTTCTCACTGGATATCGCTTGCTTTAGGTTTTCCAAGTTATCAGGAACTTTCTCTACCGGGGCGCCACAGGATACTGCAGGCCAGCTCCAACCTCTCCACCGCGCACACCGTCACGGGCTTCAGTGCCGGACCACCCTATGGGGCAGTTCCAAGCAAGCCCAGGTCACGTTCGAACCTCCATGGCTCTACTGATACGGGACCACCGCAATATTGGATCGCCCAACCTCTTATGCTTCTACTAACCCATGCAGTCATGCAGCTGTTCACCACAGTAACGCATACTGACGCCAGTTTTCAGATGGCTGGCAGCCTCTGCCCATTGCTTATTAGACCGCCGGAATCCCCGCCTCTTTCTTACCCTTTGAGCCTCTGGATATCAGTTCTGTGATATATCAAGTACCCGCCTTGGTTCGCTTTCCCAGCCCCCACAGAAGTAACTCGCTCGCTAAGGTTGCTCTGTCCCCTCTCGTTATATCAAACCGTCCGTTCGCTCAGTCTCTCTCGGGGTTGACCATCCACAATTTGTCTGAGATCACATCGTCCTAGAATGAAGGGTCTTCTTTCCGTTACTGCCCTCTTGGGTACGACTGCGGCTTGGGGGGGAGAGCACGGAACTGGATATACTCCTCCTCACTATCCAGCCTATACACCAAAACCTCCTCCAACTTACGATACTTCAAAGCCCCTTCACTATCCGCATCATTCATCGAAAAGTAACGGACATCCGCATTTACCTCCTCCCCCGCCAACAACTTTAGAAACGACTACTTGTACGACAACCTCCTATCCGCTTCCTCCTCCTCCTCCCCCACCACCGCAGACTACCCCCTCCTATCCAACGGCTCCTCCACCACCACCACCACCAAAGTCTACCGAAACCACTACGTATCACTACCCACCCCCACCTCCTCCCCCGTCGAGCTCTAAGACCTGGCATTATCCCAAACCACCAGGCTCTAGTACTCCTTATTATCCAACTACTCCACCGAAGACACCCAAAACGCCTTACTATCCAACTTACCCAACTGTTCCACCCCCACCGCCTACTAAGGAACTCCGTCTTCTCCCCCACCACCTCCTCCCCCGTCGAGCTCTAAGACCTGGCATTATCCCAAACCACCAGGCTCTAGTACTCCTTATTATCCAACTACTCCACCGAAGACACCCAAAACGCCTTACTATCCAACTTACCCAACTGTTCCACCCCCACCGCCTACTAAGGAAACTCCGTCTTCTCCCCCACCACCTCCTCCACCCAAGGAGACGCCTTCGTCCCCTCCACCGCCGCCTCCTCCCAAGGAAACTCCTCCACCTCCCAAAGAAACTCCCCCCCCTCCTCCCAAAGAAACTCCTCCCCTTCCTCCGAAGGAAACTCCTCCCCCTCCTCCCAAGGAAACTCCTCCCCCTCCATCAACAGGCTACTCACCACCCCCTGTTTCCAACTCTACGGTGAGCGTTCCATGCATTACCGTAACAACAAGTTACATTAGCAAGACCACGGAGACCATCCCTTGCCCCACCACCGTAACCATCACAACCTGCAATTACAAGTGCACAACCACCGAGGTCGAAACAACTACAACCTCAACCTCGGTCCACACCACCACTTATTCAACCACCTACACCGTCCCCATAATAAATGCAACGACTCTTTACCCCAGCCCTCCTGAATCCAAACCACCTAAACCCCCGGCAACACCCATTACCTATACCCCTCCAACCGCTCCACCCGTTCCCACACACCCTTATCCTCCCCCTAAATCGGAAACATCTCCTCCCGCTTATACCAAGTCACCTGCTCCCCCAGTTGAAAGCTACACCCCGCCAGTTGAGTCGAAACCGCCTCCTCCTGTGGTCACGAAGTCTACGACTACGCCTTCTGTGCCTGAAGGCACGACTTCTGCTCCACCTCCGCCAGAAACGGGCGCCGCGAATGCAAGGCGACCGTTGGCGGCTTTGTTGGTTGGGGCCATCGGGCTTGTTGCTTTGGTGTGAGTGAAGGTTTAGCTGATGACGGGAGATGGTTAAGATTCTCTTCCTCACACTCGTTAACGAAGAAATGATAACGGAACTCTCCTTGAGATTCTTTGACTTATGTTAAGGGATAATGGAATGGTTGAGATGGTCGGTTTTTGTAGATGGATTGGTATGCATGTGAATTTACTTCTACGCGTGGAACTGTTGAATAAGGGAGAAAGGTTAAAAAGACCCTCGAGTAATATTTTGCTTCTTTATTGGAGGCCTGAAGAACGATTCTATAGTAAAAGAGTTAACCATGTTTATATTACAACGACATTTTGCACTTGGTAACGACAGTCTTCTAGCTTCTTTGTTGAAAACCGTTTTCGTAGATACATCTTGAACCCGTTTGATTATATTGAATGAATTCTTTACCACATGATACAATTCCATCGCTTTTGGGGCATTGTTTTTTCCTTCACTAACTTAGAAGCTTTAAGATATACTAGGTCGGTAGTGCTTACATAGGCAGCTTCATATTTCTACGAAATGACCGTTTGCTTCTCGAATTTGGTTTCCGACTTTTCCTTGCCTGCGGATGTAGTTGTTTGCATGTGTGTTTGTCGTATCTCCGATGTCGTGAACAGCCCTTCTAGGTTCCTATCACCACCTTGCTAACGTCGTACAGCCAGCCTTACGGAAAATGGTTGCCTCTTTGGAGCCAAGACAATATATGATGACTGCTAGTGCCTCGTATTCCTCTTTGCGGCTGAAAATGAATTGTCTGGCCCCAACACCGGTTCCGGTGTCTCACTTTCACTTTCCTTCATCGCATCTCTTTACCCACTTCAACCTTTACGATCGAATCCGAATACACTAAGAGCAATAAGAGCCTCATCCATTTTCCCCCGTCATTGTTTATGTTTACCCTTGGCTACCGCCCCAGTACTCTCTGTCACACATCCTCCCAGCCGTGCAACATGCAGCACTTTACAAACTTTAAACGCAAAGCAAGCAGTTTCCTCCAAGACGGTGTTTTTGTGCGTTGTTGGGGGAGACGACCTCTATCAGGCAATGCTTAATAAGGAGGGTGGTCTCACATAGGGTGAGAGGTTAGGGGGGGGGGGGGGTGGGACTTTGCTCATGATTGACCTATGACCGATCAACTAAGACAACAATTGGCCGAAATTCAAATAGATCATTAAAGGCTAACTAAGAGAAAATAGAGATATGTAAATATATCTATTAAAGGTCTGGTTTGCTCTTTTTGCCTTTGCTTACTTCGGTATTTTATGCCCACTTGCTTGTTGCCTTCACCGGAAACACAACTGGCGTTGCTCACGTGTTGTGCACGGACAACCATGTGAGCAGTGGTTCGAATTTGACCCACTTTCTTTGACCGGTCACCTGGCGAGGGTGCTTAACAGGACATCATCCGCATCTTCGACTGCACTCTTCATACGTTTTCTACTTCTTTTCGTCGGAGGTTGTTTTTGTTTTTTATTAGCATTGTGGAATTTGAAATTGCAGGCAAGATGGAGAACTTACAGCAGATATTTAGCGGTCAGAAGTTGTCTGAGAGACTGCAGGGTGAATGCCGGGATTATTGGTTCCATTTGGAAGGCTCCAGATTGGAAAAGTATCCTGGTGAGTTGTCGATGGACTATCTAATCTTTAATCTCCTTATTAAAGATCAATTATGCCGGAAATAAGCTGATTTTTGCGGTACAGCGAAACAACATGCCCAACGGGTGGCGGAAAAGTTAGGTGTCGAGGATGGGTTGATCTATCTTCGAGGGGAACCGTTACGGTTGAAGGAAGATAGTGATATGCCCATGCCTTTTTGGCAGAAAAGGTATTTCTATTATATGAGCGGGTATGTTAGAAGTTTCATCATTTCGCGGTATCTAGCCTGTACTGAGCCTGACTCAGATGCAATGAACCGGACTGCCACCTGGCATACGACATCCGACAGGACTCCTTATCACTCTTCATCCCGAGTATAGACCCAGCCAAAGTTATCTGGAATGGACGTGGGTCTACACCAACCGAGGCTCTCGATAAATATGACGTAGACCAGGTCTTCTTATCACGTGATCTTCAGCAGTTTGTCAAACAATGGGCAACCTCTCACAAGGGGAACATGTATATTCTCCATGGAAAACAGGGGCCTATTGGAGGAAGAGTGGATTTCACATCTCTGCAACTGGCTATGGATCTGGCCCGAGTGGTCAAAGACCACCATGAAATCAACCTCATCCGAATAGCTAACGATATCAGTTCAAAAGCCCATCGCAAAGTGTTGGAGAGCATTCTCAAGTTCAAGAACGAGGCACAGGTAGAAGGGTTGTTCCTTGATGTCTGTGTGTCAGAAAACGCGAAACAGCAGGCGTATGACCCTATTGCTGCGTCGGGTGTCAACGCTGGCACTCTCCATTACAGTGCCAATAACGAGCCTCTGGAAGGCCGTCAACTAATGTGCTTGGACGCTGGATGTGTCTGGGAGTGCTATGCTAGCGACATCACAAGGACGTTTCCCCTCACCGGATCCTGGCCTTCGAAGGAAGCGAAAGAGATCTATAGCTTAGTCGAGCATATGCAGGAAGCTTGTATTAGACGACTGGCTCCGGGAGTCAGGTATCTGGATCTCCATATTCTCGCTCACCAGATTGCTATTGATGGGTTGCTCTGTTTGGGCATTTTGCACAATGGCACAAGGGAGGAGATTTACAAAGCCGGGACTTCAAAAGCTTTCTTTCCCCATGGACTTGGGCATCATGTTGGACTTGAAGTTCATGATGTTGGGCATAAAGAGTTGATGTCTTTTACATCGAACGATAAGGTATGCTTGGCAACCCTGCTGGAACCCGTTTCCTCTAACTGTTTTAGACACGATCCTTATATCCTGAAAATTATTATGTTCCCGTGTATGACTCCACAACTTGCAGGTCTCCTGTAGACCCCGCAAGCGGGCATTTGGAAGAAGGAATGGTGGTGACCGTCGAGCCAGGAATGTGAGTTTCCCTTTGATTTGATATTGGTTGCACACGTTATAACTGTTGTAGTTACTTTTCAACCTACGCCCTCAATATGTTCTACCTGTCTTCTCCAGTCCACTCTAAATTCATCAATCGCGAGGTTCTTCTACGATACTTACCTGTCGGAGGTGTCCGTATCGAAGACGACGTCCTGATCACTTCCAAGGGGTATGAGAATCTAACTACAGCTCCCAAGGGTGAAGCTATGTTGGCGATTATCAGAAACCAAGGGGAAGAGTTGGCACGGCCTTCTCGGGTTGTCCACTCAACGGCACCACAAGCTACCGAATCTGAGAAAAGAAATTCGCCTCCACCAAGCTTGATGAGTCATGGACTGCACCTTGCAGCGACTCCAGCATTATCATGTCGTTACTGCACTCGACGCAAGGTAACGCAACCTTTACAACCAATGGATTTCTTATGCTGACTAATTCTTACTGCAGATTAGTTGTTCCGGTTTTCGGGAAACAGCAGACGGCCGATGCAGCAACTGCACGCGCTTCTGTCAGGAGTGCATCTTTCCATCCATGTTCCCTAGCATCCAGACGCCCCTTTTACCTGCTCCAGGCATCTCAAAAACCACTTCAGAACCAATTCTGAATCCTCTCATAGGATCACTAAGCCCACCAGATTGCCAAAGAGGCGGTGGTGATTTTGAGCGGTTTGATGGACCCACGCTGTTTGATAATTTCAAGCCGGCAGCCAAGCCAGTGTTGGATGTTGCGAAACCGGTGAATTTCCCTGCTTCCATGCCTAACCGCCATGCTCTTCAAGACTATGAAATGCAACTTCGACTCCTCGAGCAACAGAATAAGAAACGCCTTGCAATAGTGCGTGGAGAAACTCACAATAAAGACTCTGTCCCAGAGAAACAATCTGCTGCAAGAAGGCCAACTCCAGAAACTTCTGACCCCAACTCGATCAGACAGGGATTACCTTCACCGTTCAATTCTTACAAACACGACCTGCATTTGCTAATACAGCAGCTTGACTGCGCTAAAGAAGAGCAGGAAAAGGAAAAGTCCATGGAAAGCCACAGCTATCCAGAAATTGGATTTTTTCCACAAGCCAGCAAAGAGACAAGTGTGAACCATCCCCTAAGTAATTCTACCTGGACGCTTCCATATGGCCGTCGCGAGCAACAGAACACGAAACGCCTCCTCATGACCCGCTGTGATGATTTGCATAACGCATTATCTGGACCCACGGCCGGTGAAGCAATGGAACCTTTGCCAGGGTCCGCTCAGCTGACTTATGGACTGCGTTCTAACGGTCCCCAGGAGGATTACGATTTTAGCCTCAGGCTACTCGAACAACAAAGAAAAAAGCGCCTACTCCTCGCCCGCCAGGAAGCCTCGAATAAGGAGCAATCTGAAACCACGGGTGCTAAAGCAATGAAACACCTTAAAGACACCGCCACTCTGTCCGAGAAGTCTCTATCAGGAACCTCTAATCTGACTTTCCCAGGACTCGCTCAACCAAATGAAGTGTTGTATTCCAGGAAGGCCTCGGAGAACTACCTTTTTAAAGCTAGGTTACTTGAAGAACAAAACAAAATTCGCAATCATCTCGCCCGCATGGAAGCCGGTGATATAGCCCAGTCCGCGGCCTCTGGTGCTAGAGCAACAAAGCCCTCTTCTGGCATTACCGATCTGTTTGCTCCCACCACCGTTACTGAGAAACACGAGGCACAACTCTACCAGCTCGAACAACAGGGTAAAAGGCGTAGTGCTCTTGCCCGCGCAGAACAAGCCCAGCATGCGCAATATCGAAAATCCATGCGTTACCAAGATCCTTCAACCACGATGTCTTTACCAGAAGTTAATCAGCCAGTAACTAGGTCCCCATGCCAATTAGATGCTCTTGAAGATTACATGAACAATCTCCAGCTCCTTGAAATGCAAAATAAGAAAAATTCTCCTACAAACCGCCGGATTCCCGGGGATCATTTCCCAGACAAACCATTTCCAAAAACGCAAAGTCCGAGGGGCCTGGTTAAGGAGTCCCAGTGTGAGTTTTGGTGCCCATAAATGATCTCTGCACGGAGCGACGATACAGAGAATGCGAGGGAGGTTGAGTGATTGAAAAGCGCGGAGGATGTAGAGTTCTTTTATTGTCCGGTTTAGGGGTATGGGGTCTGTGTGTTTATAGCGTCTGAAGGAAGGAAGGAAGGAGAAAGAGAAGAATGGTGCTAGGATAAGAATGGGCAGTATTTATACGTTCATGTATTCGTCTTTCGTGCTTCTCTCATCCATATACAAACTAATATTTTTTCACGTCCGAGACCTTTGTCGGATACTAATTCTTTTTTCTCTATCCCTTAGTTCTGTCACAGTTAACATTGTCTCAAGTATATTCATGTCTCGCTGTATAGGAAGGCGAGAGACCAAGCAGGAAGAAGCACTTGGCAATGAAGGAAGGAGCCAAAGTAAATGAGGTGATGCCTGCCCGGATGGGCTGGAAGGCCTCTTCTATCTTTTTTGCTTGACAGCTCAATTTCTGTATCCCTATCCTCTATATCCTGCTCCCATCTTGCTCCGCATCTCAAAATCCCGCATGTCAATCCGCTACTCTCACTCCTCGGTATGCCACTATTGGGATTTCTGGTCAGATGAAGCCTTAACAAATTTATTGACGTTTCGTAAGGAGGAAGAGGGGAAGAGGTAAGGTTGAAATAAGGAGAGGATGACTCATCTGAATTAGTCCAGACTGTTCTCTCTGACTCTTGGTTCAATGCTTTCTCGGCTTAATACCGGAGGGCTCTGAAGCAAAAACATGCATCAGATGGATCAGTTCAGGGAAAGTGGACAAATATGAGAAACAAGTATTACCGAAACCAGGGCTCACAAGGTTGGGATCTTTGTTGCATTGCAACCGTAAAAATACTGGATGCAGAATAACCCCTCTATCCCCAACGGCCCCTTCATCTCAACGTTCCTCAGTCCTGAAGTATGAGCTTTGATATGACCTTGCTGAACCTGAAGTCATTTCATCTTCTTGGGTAAATCATAAGGAATAAATTGGCCGGCATGTTGGATGTCCCGGTACAATGGTTCATGAGCTGCATCAGCAGGACGTAGTATACGTCGTTTTGGTAAGACTTGGATCCCAACACATGCAGAATCCCCCGGTGTCAATATCATGAGTACAGTGTCACGTAGACTGCAAGGCATCCACCCGTCCTCTCTCTGGCAGGCGTTCCAGCAGTCTGGATCCCGCGGAAGCTGCCGTTCCGTCCCACTAAAAGTCCCCCGATCCTCCCGGACGGTCCTTCTTGCGCGGTCAACCCGAGACCGAGCGTATTCGTAAACAGCGCTAGCAGAATGCGCTCGCACTCGCATTGGCTGCTTAAGATTTTGGCATCGCGCTTGCGGTTTGATTAGCTGAAACGTATATGCGCTCGGATGCCAATTGGCTAGAGTAAATTCGAGAACGGGGCTCAGTGTTCTATAGCTTTTGGGAAGTTGCCTGTTCAGGAAGGTTCGCTTGAGCTCGCTTAGGTAAGACTGCGGCCGTGAGGGTGCTAGCACGTTGGAAGCTTTGAAGAATGCGGGAAAGTGCAGGCTTATCCATGTTGCAATGCCCGGATATCAGCCGGGGAATTGAAGCTCAGCTATCATATGGCTTTTCTAACACTCATCTTGCGACGTATTTAAAGGTCTGTAGCAGAGTACCTATGATGTCACGTGCTTAGCCATAGTCTTGTCGTCAGAAAAGGGGTAAAATAAATTTGCGGAAAAAGGTGAAAAGGCGACTATATTTCCTTTTCTGCGAAAGTAGTCTTATTTCTTACCCTCAGGGTTTGTATCAGAGGAGTGGAAACGCACATTTCATCAAGCCCCAAAGGTGTAAAAGAAAACCATCCCCCTCTTGAATCTGCATCGCGTCCTCCTGTCATTGTTCGCGCTACATCCCGCTTTTAATGCCAAAAATAGTCCTTCTGATGCTCACCATATCTTCCCCTTCGCGGCGTACAAAGCACCGACAGCGGACTATCCCTCCGTTCCATCTTCTTAATCTCAGCCTCCAATCTCGCCATAGCCACTGCTTTCACTTTTTCCAACTCATTTACCCATGTTGTATTTGCAAAGAATGTGTTTCCTCTCACCAAGATGCCTCGTACTTTCTGAACATGCGCGAAATAGACATACTTACGTAAGTCTTGAGAGATACCTTTCCGGATGCAATGATTCCGCGACGGGAGTTCTGGCGAGAGGGAAGAGCTTTCGGACTCGTTCTGGTGATCTGTTAGTATACGAGTGGTGTTCCCGAACAGCAGTCTCCTCTCCTGTATTTGTCATCACCATGTATATATTCAAGCTCTACGCCCTCATAATACAATCAGTTTAGCATTCATCATCACTTCTGCATCTGACTGTCGTCTCTGGCGGAAAATGGTCTAAAGCAGAACGGGCGGAGGACTTGCCTTCAAGTGTAACGAAATCTTCGCATTCTACGTGCTTCGTGGGGCTAGGTAGGTTTGTGGATGGAAGCGGAGTACCATACCCCGGATCCAGGTCTGTAGGTGGTTGGATAGGACCTTGTCTTTGTGGGTGCGGAAACAGTGGTGCTGGCGGCGCTAGTTCAGCAGCATGTGTTGATGTTGCTCTTACAAGCCTTCGCGGAGAACAGGCGCATTTGTGAAATGAGGTGGGGAAATCGGGATCTGGCGCCTAGTTTGGAGGTAGGCGGGCGCTGCCTGGTGCTTGAGGAGAGGTAGTCTGTACGGTACTAGCTGTGATCGGTGGTGATGGTGTGCATCTCACTGAACGTTCAGGTATAAGGGGTTTGGGGACGTTGATTTTTCTGCTTAGAACGGGGAGGGGACACTATCATCGAGGGAACAGCCCGGCGAAAAGATGACGCGTGTGATTCGGCGGTACGGTACGAAGAAGTTTCAATTCCCCCCAGGTGTCATTCTCATACTTGGATGGTGGATAAGGGGGGATACTGAGAGCCAGAGCTCTCGAAGGTCAGAGAGCATTTTGATGAAGGTTGTACCTTCTCCCTGTCTTATTGAAAACTCGGGTGTAGATACTAAGTAAATTTGATGGGGTAGAGGGTTTCCTGAGAATGAGCGGTCTGCAGCAAGCTCAACAGTGAATGGAAGTTCTACACCCCTTACTGGCGACTCCTTTTGCTGCATCAGTTCTGGTTATCCAAATGCGGTAAAGGTCAGGGCTTACAATTATCCACGTCAGTAATGTCAACCCTCTTTTATTTTAATAGGCTGGTCCGAATATAAGGTAAAAACATGAGATAACCCGTGGGTGCATAATAAACGCTGCGAAGAGCCCGATATAAGTGGTGAAGGAACTGTGACATGAGAACAGCATTTTAAGATGAAAAGTGAGAAAAAAGTATACCCAATGTCCAAACAGTTCATAAAATGCTGGATAAAGGAAACTTGATACAACCACAACGGAGCCACATTTATCTGTCAAATTCAAGGATTCCGGTGCCAAAGAAGTTTACCCCTTACAGAGGCCAAGAAGCCACCAGATTTTGTCTTTTTGATTTGACCAGCCCGTGATTGCTCGATTTGCCCTCTAATCCCGCCTACTCCTTCGGGGTATCCAAAACATTGAAGTCCGACTCTTCAGGCTCCTACCACATCAAGCTTGCTTCTTTATCTGGGTTCTTCGAGGAGAACACCCATATGAGAATGGTTACCGTCTCGTCTCGGGCCTGTATCGGTCTTGCGAATCCTCACTTTGAATATTCCATCACGGCTCTTCCTACTTCAACTGAGTCTGAGTACTAGTAGAGATTCTCTGTCTGTTTTGTAAAGTGTGTTAAGAATATATGTCATTGATAATGGCTATTAACAGACTAAGTTTTAATTTCAGTAGTCCCTACCTTCCACCCTTCATTCCTATTTGTGTCTCTTGTAGTCCACATATTCTTTGCCCGGCCCCCGGAGCCTTCAACTGTCGGTGTCCGGGGACGATTTCTTGATTCGGGATGCTATTGTGGTAAATCCCGCTTCCTCTCCACAGCAGAACCCGCCATATTGTACGCTCCTTCGAAAAAGGTCAAGAAAAGTGTTAAGGGGGAAATATATAGCCGTGTGATAACTGCACTTTGAACTTGTGAGGTGAATACAAGATTGAATTCTACCGAGTTATCTCTGTACTGAGAGGAGTTTATATATGACTAAGTCGTGGCGCAGGTAAGGCTGAGGCTAATGCTATTGGTACGCGGTTCCCGCGTGACAAAAAGATTTGCACCGGCGTTGGATTCAGCAGTTACGAGAGCTCTCTCAACGAGGAGGTTCTCAAGCTGGTGAGTTTTGGACATCCATTTTAAAACCTGAGAGCGCGAAATGCGACTCTACAGTTTTGGATTCAAATCTTGGAGTAGGTCGAAACTCTTTGTGACATAGGAACAAACCTGTAAAATGGTAGGTTTTGTGTCATCTTTTATCAGCCAAGATAGCTATTTTCCCGTGATGTGAGTAAACACCTGACTCCAGGCTGCAATGTTGTTTTAAGGTTACGAGAAAGTAAGAGACATCTGCTTTGCGTCTCAAAGTGTGTATCTGAAACTCAGATCATTTCCTTGTTGATAGAAATTGTGGTGAAATAGATAAAGAAACGGGAGTGATGACGCTTATACGATTTCGAGCCCCGAGAGTCGGTTCATCATTTTGCGTATCACGTGATAGTCCATGAAATTTCCAATTCATACGTTCGCGAAAAAGGTATTGGCTTTATTATTTTACATCATAAAGGAACTCCGAAACATCGAAGTATTAACGTTCGATTCCGACGACCATGCAATTCACGTGATATTGCCTCTGTCCAACCATCTACAGCACTGACATATTCCAGCCCATCACCCGTCCCCCAGAGGTTCTCGAGCCCGAATCTTTATGTTCAATGTCATACAATATCAGATAAGATTTTAAATAAACCTATTCAACTGGAAGCTTTCCCCCACAGTTTTGATTTCGAAGCAGAAAAGGCCTCATTGGTTACCAGTAAGAAGGTGTGCCAAGTCTGTGCATTTCTCCACCCTTGATATCAAATCTCCAACTTAGATTTATAATGCACCGAACCGCAGCCACAGAGGTATATAAGGAAGCAGTTCCCACTGTAATTCTCAGGCTACAATTTTTTTTCCACTCTCAAAATTTTGTAAACAGAAATTGACTTGTATTGGAACTGGGTTACAATGACGACCACCCAGCACAAAAACATCGGTCTAATAGGCCTCTCCGCTAAACCCGGGTAGGTACTCAAGTAATAAGAAAATGCGTTTTTAGTAGTATATGCTCCTCACAAGTCCACTATACTAACAAACCACCAGCTCCTGGGCCGGGCGCGCCCACATCCACTACTTCAATGAACAATCTCACTACAAGATTACAGCTTTGCAAAACAGTTCGAAAGAGTCAGCGGAGGCAGCTGCTAAAGCGCATAATCTGGAAGGTGTATCTGCACATGGCTCCATCGACACTCTCGTGAAAGACCCCAATGTCGACATCGTCGCCGTTTCCGTCAATGTCCCGGCTCATTTCTCTCTAGTCAAACCCGCGCTCGAAGCCGGGAAGGACGTTTTCGTCGAGTGGCCTTTAGCTCGCAATCTCCCCGACGCCGAGCTCCTTACCTCCCTCGCTAAAGAAAAGGGCGTCAAAACATCTGTCGGTCTACAAGCCCGGCAGAACCCCTCCATCCTTAAAGCCAAGGAGTATGTCCAGTCTGGAAAACTCGGCAAGATCCTCAACACAACCATGTACGGCCACGGCATGATTCTTGGCCCAACAACCAATGACAAATACGAATACCTCAGCGACATCAACAACGGCGCAAATATCCTCACCATCCCAGCGGGGCACGCAATCGATGCATTATGCTTCGTTCTCGGGGAACTTGAGTCCGTAAGCGCGATGCTAAGCACCCTGAGGAAGAAGGTGAAAGTGGTGGATGAGGAGGGGAAGGAAGTTAAAGAGATAGACCAAACCTCCCACGACCAAATTGCCATTACTGGGCCTCTGGTCAACGGTGGCGGACTCGTCAGCGTAGTCTATGCCGGAGGCAGTTCACGCACTGGAAGAGATTTCCACTGGGAGATCAATGGGACCGAGGGCTCTCTTGTTCTCGAAGGCCCGTCGGGGCACATTCAGATGGCTCAACCTACTTTGAAATTCATTTCAAATGATGCCGGGGCGAAGCTAGAAACTGTGGAGGTGGAGGATGCGAATCATCCTAAGTTTGCTGTTGGTAGGGCTTGGGATGCGTGGGCTGGCAAAGGGATCGGGAGTGTGACGACTTTTGAGAATGCACTGCTGAGGCATAGGATGATTGATGCTGTGTATAAGAGCGCGAAGGAGGGACGAGTGCAGAGATATTTGTAGCGGTGAAGTTGGGACAGGTGTCGGACGTCTCGTGGTTAAGCGATTTGGCCGAGAGTTTAGGGTTGATTTCTTCGGAGTCAATATACAATCATTAAGGACTTAAAAGATTATATTGTGTCTATTCAAGCCTAGTGACTCTTTGATAGGATGTATAGCTTCCACTTATCGAAACCTCGCTCAGGGGCATGCCTCATCAATGTGAGCGTCCTGTGACCATATAGACTAGCGAGATAAACTTCTGCTGAAATAAGAGCTTACCGTCTCAGCCGTGGGGCCTTGAAGAATCCAGCGTAATCTTGCATAGAAGCCTTCGGCATGCTCTCAGTGCCTCCATGCGGAAGCTTGAACTCATTAGCCAATAGAAGCTCGTGGAGTAGAGTCCGTAGAGCATTCTTCTCGGATACATTGTGCAAACGTCCCAGAATCCCACCAGACACTGATAGGCAGCAGCGATATTCCTCACTCATAAAAGAGTCGAATATCATCACCACCAACTTCTCAGTTTACTATCTCCCAGGCCTACCTTTCCACGACTTTCACTCCTAGGCCTGCCAGTCCAGCTCCATCTTGAGATATACAAATGTGTATTCGCAGGCCGTGCCCGTCCGGGACCAGCTCTTCCATGAGTGGCTTGTACCAGATATCGTTGAAGTTGGAGGTGTTCAATTCGGTGCTAAGGCTGAAGGAGCTGATTCTGATCGTGAATATTCAAGACGTGAAGGTAGAGCAAATTTCATGTAACAAATTGTTCCACCAGTTCTATCATTTCTTGAAGCCTGGGTTGAGCTTTTTCGCAATGCAGACGTCATCAGAATCGTGTTCAAAAGGTTCAGCAGGTGGAGCGAGCTCCGCCTCATACCGGCGCAGGTCTTTTGGATAGGGCTTTCTTGGCTAGGATGTATACCCTGTTGCTGGAAGTTTCAGATACTTGGGAAGGATGAGAGATATCAGGAGTGGGTGGAGGTGAGGATAGAAAAGACCGAAGGGTGAGAGTGGTATTACCTTGGGGATCTTGCAAGGCGATGGGATAAAGACCTTACGCCTAGACTAACAGATTTTCTGGACGAGCTGGTTGTGCAGATCTCATGTGTTGGGAACTTTCTTCAACGGTAGACCAGTTAATTGAAGTTTTGGCTGCGGAATGCGGGGTGGAGGAATGAAGAAGTGGAGTGGAGATGGGGAAGGCGGGGAAGAATTGGGAGCTTAGGCCACCATATCTTTCTTGCCTCTTTGCTGACGCCTGCGCGGTGTTTGCTCTGACAGGAGACACCGCGATACTCTCCAAGGCACCCGCCTACCTATCCTGTGCTCTCCACAGAGCAGTCATCAATCTATATTGTATTCATCCAATCTGATCAGATTCTGGGTCGTGCAATCTGACACCGCATTGTCTCCGCAAACCACCTTTCAGCAGCATATTGCTTTCCTTTACAATGTCAATAAATTTAGACGCAAAACACATGCACCGCATAACAGCCTCCAATGCCCAGATATTTGTGGAAGCAATTCTAGTCAGTAACGGTGTCCCTCAAGGAAACGCTCGCATCGTATCCAAATGTCTCATCGAAGCAGACCTCCGCGGCGTCGATACCCACGGCATCAATCGTATCCCTTCGTATATAGCCCGCATTCGGCAAGGGGTTCTCGACCCGAAAGCCTCTCCTACCCTCAGCCAAGTTACTCCGGCCGTGGCTCAAGTCAATGGACATAATGGGTTTGGGTTTCTCGCGGCACACATGGGCATGGAGGCAGCGATAAAGATGGCTCAGGAAATAGGAATAGGGATGGTGTCAGTGAAACACTCCAACCATTTCGGTATGTCGGCCTGGGTTGTGCAGCAAGCGTTAGATGCCGGCATGATGAGTCTAGTTTTTACGAACTCGTCGCCGGCGCTGCCAGTCTGGGGAGGCAAGTCCAAGTTGATGGGTGTGTCTCCCATTGCTTGCGGAGCGCCTGCAGGTAAAGGAAGACCGTTCATAGTGGACATGGCACCCAGTGTTGCGGCGAGAGGGAAGATCTACAAGGCTCTGCGGCGAGGTGAAAAGATTCCGAAAGACTGGGCATTGGATAATGAAGGAAAACAGACGGACGACCCTGCCCGTGCGCTGGAGGGCGTCATGTTGCCCATGGGCGGTCCCAAAGGCTCAGCTCTAGCTATCATGATGGACGTCTTCTCTGGAGTCTTGTCCGGCAGTGCGTTCGCTGGACATGTCACGAACCCATACGATCCTTCGAAGCCCGCTGATGTCGGTCACTTTCTGGTGGCCGTCAAACCAGACCTCTTTATGAACATCGAAGAGTTCAAACAGCGGATGGACTATCTATATGATCGGGTTAAAAGCTCCGACAAAATGGCCGGGGTTTCGAGGATATATTTCCCGGGAGAGATCGAGCAGTTAACCAAGGAAGAACGCCTCAGAGACGGGATACCCTTTGTGGAAGCCGAAGTGGATGCGTTGAACAAGGAAGCGCAGCGCGTTGGCGTTCCCAACATAAACATTTCCACTCCTGCGAAGTGCCGGCTATGAAGGAAGAAAGGTATAATGAAACACTCGTGTTGGCAAAACATTTTCCTGGACCTATCTCCAAATCCTAAGATGAATTGAACTGATGTGCCGAACCACGTGCCATCCAGTATCCCATGGTGTATAACAGATCACTCGGGGATCACAATTGGGGGCGGACACTGCGGGGAATCCTGCCACTTTTTGGACTCACCGTTGCCAAGTTCTCTCTATCAACGCTTCCAAGGAAGCTTCCCCGCTTAAGATTGCAGAAGCTTTGCGCGATGATTCTGGGCATTGCAACAGCAGTTCTGCGCTGTAACCGACCACCATTACTGCCTCTGCCAATCATCATGAACTTAGGTTGTTGTTCACGACCACCCTTCCAATACCCCAGCATATGCGGGGAAGTGCGCGATGCCTTGTTGCCTGTCCTCGTGCAGGTGCTCGAAGCGGTAGGTTGAACGGCAATCCAGTTCAGAGACCAGGAATATGGTTCCTACGCACAATTATGCATATATACACCGTTGGTCCTGTTGCTAGACAACAACCAGGTTTGTGGGATTACAGAGCTTGAGGTTGCAGTTTCACCGGTCTAGCTCTCTATCACCGTGTCACTTCGGCTGCAGTACTGTCAATATTGAAGAGACTCTTCCCACCTTCATCGCAATCGAAAGCTCCCTCTCCCTATACATTAATCATTGTGCTTCAAGCTTCTTCGGTTTTTCCAAGCGTGGACTGATTCAACATGGTCGTATGGAACCCGTGGAAAGCACAGCTAAAAGACACACCAAAAGAGTCGCTGAACTGGCGCCTCTGGTATGGCGTATTCGGTAAGAGTATCATCACGACCCCTGATCTTTCCCATTGACATTACTAGTCTTTGGTCTCATGGGCGCTGCCCGCGGCATCGATGAAGGCCTCATCGGAACAACCTCCGAACTGACCCCCTTCCGCAAAAAGTTCGGTCTTGACAATCCAAGCAAATCAGCCCATGAAAAGGCCGATTTGCTATCAAACATCACATCCATGGTTCAGATGGGCAGCATTCTCGGTGCTCTAGTGGCGTTCTTTTTAACCGATAAGATCGGCCGGCTCTGGGCTACTAGACTGTTGTGCTTGTTATGGGTTTTCGGTATCTCCTTGTTCCTTGGATCTGCACAAAGTGGGAATTTAGGAATGGTGTATGCCGGCAGGTTCATTGCCGGCATTGGGATTGGACAGACAACCGTCGTAGCCCCGACTTATTTGGCGGAGACGGCCCCGAGAGCTATTAGGGGACTTTGTGTATGCGCATTCGCCGGATGCGTGTATTTGGGGATCATGCTGGCGTATTTTGCGTCTTGGGGGTCTTCAATTCACATTTCAGACAGCACAGACGGTAAGTTGCTTTCTTTTAGCCAAATCTATATGGATACACACCCGTTTGTTTGTCCGAGAAACTAACACAGTGATATAACAGCCCAATGGCTTGTCCCAAACTCTATGCACCTAATGTTCGCCGGCATCATCTTCATTCTAAGCTTCTTCGCCAAAGAGAGTCCGCGATGGCTCATCAAAGCTGGACGGCACGAGGAAGCCCTCCAAGTCCTCACCCAGCTCCGTAAACTACCACCCAGTCATGCCTACGTATCCAGCGAAGTCATTGACATCAACGACCAGCTGAACCGGGAGCGCGAGGCTACAATGGGCGTCGGTTGGCTAGGGCCTATTAAGGAGCTATTTACAATCAAAGCGAACTTGTACCGGATCCAGCTGAGCATCATGTCTCAGCTCCTGTCACAGTGGTCGGGGGCGAGTAGTATAACGATATACGCGCCGCAATACTTTGCAATGATGGGAACAACCGGCCAAAACGAAAAACTATTCGCAACCGCCATATTCGGCCTCGTCAAACTCATTTCTTCGCTCACGTGTGCATTCTTCCTCATTGATTTCATTGGCCGCAAGCGTGCGCTCTCCACAGGAATTACACTACAATTCGTCTCCATGCTTTACATGGCCATCTTCCTCGTCATCGATACAAACGTCAAAGATAAAAGCGTCTCGCAGACACCCAGCCAGAAACGCGCGGCAACTGGTGCCATCGTAATGATCTACTTCTCCGGTTTCGGCTGGGCTCTAGGCTGGAACTCGCTCCAATACCTCATCAACTCTGAGATCTACCCTCTGCGTCTCCGTGCCTTAGGCGGCTCTATTGCCATGACATTCCATTTCGTTAACCAATATGGTAACTCAAAGGCTGTCCCGTTGCAGTTCTTGGCTATGACTACTGGGGGGACGATGTTTTTCTTTAGTGCGGTTACGGCGCTGGGATTGGCGTGGGTGTGGTTCTTTTTGCCGGAGACGAGTGGGAAGAGCTTAGAGAGTCTGGATGAGATGTTTAATTTGAAGTGGTATATGATTGGGAGGAGGGGGAAGCAGTTGACGGAGGGGAAGGGCGGGATGGCGGAGGTTATGGATGTCGAGGGGGAGAAGAGTGTGAGGACGCATATTGAGCATGCCCAGGAGGGTGAGACAAATGCTGCGGGGACAGAGAAGGTTTGATCGCGAGTGAAGGTATGCTTCTTTAATCTTCATATCCAGGTTGTTGTTCTCAGCGAGAGAGGGAATTCGACGGGAATTTACTCTAGTATATCGATGTCTCCACGAGTTACAGCAATACGATACATCTTTGCTCGAGAGCACATATCTGTGGGCCCGTGTGTACGATAACGTGATGGAATAAGCCAGGTTTCACAAAGGAGTAAGGGGCGGTCTGAAACTCACGCAGATGAGCGCTATCTCCCATTCTTTTGCATTTTAGTATGGCTGAACTCATTTCACATGGCGAGGCTGATAGGAGCCAGGACATTCAGGGGATACTGAGCCATCGCACCGACGCAGAGTCACAGTCACGTGCACTCACATTCCCGAAACTGCTTCTCTCTACTAGAGTAGGTGGTAGTGCCCGATTTTTAGTTTTTCAATCGTTCGATTATCAAGGCAAGAATTTTGACAGCAAATGTACGGAACTGGCGAGAGATAGATAGGGCAACGCATCAATAGTGATGTCGAGGAAACAACACCGCCGCATGATTTCCCCAGATTTTCTCAACTTACTCTTGACAAAACTGCAGCAAGGCACATCGATCTAGACCGCTCTCATCTCAGGCTTGGGTCAAACAAGCTTTCGGTGATCTACCGATGACCTGCCAAGCGGGGAGATTAATCTATGTGACTTTGACGGGTCCAATCACGAGACCCCCAAGTTTCCAATGTATGATATTAACGATGAGCAAGATTTGGTGGGAATTCTGTGCTCTTGCTAATTTGAAATATATAGGAAATGTCATTTCACTTTACAGTAGAGAAGTGGAGCAAAATGAATTGCTGACAATCGGCTTTTCCCTTTAACATCAGTGACCGCTTGTTTCCTGTTTTCATTAGTCCTTCCACCCTCAACTCACTGTCCATGCCTCGCCGCAGTAAGACTTGCAGTGATCATGTCCAGTCCCTTTGGCCAACATACGCGCCTTTCATATGCAGCTCTAGTTTCGACGATGCGGATACAGTGCCTTCTCTCAACCCTCCTCTCCGGCGTCGCCCTTATCCCCACCATCTTCGCCGAACAAATAACCCAACCAATCCACCAGCCAACATCCTCAACCCTCCTGGCACCTAATACAAGCCTCACTATAACCTGGACACCCGACCGGCACTTCTCCAGCGTTACGCTTGAGCTGTGGGATTCAAGTTTCTACGGCCACGCGCGGGACTTTGGCGCGCAGCCATGCTACCACTGGCCCAACCCCTTCTGCGGCACCATCGCTTCTCATGCGCCAAATATTGGGGCTTTTAATTGGAGAGTGCCTGAACCGATGCCGGGTAGAGAAGGAAAGGGGTTTCCGCCGAAACTGAGTGGATTGAAACTCTTCTGGATTAAGATATACGTCGATGACTATCTGAAGAGCGAGCGGGGTTTTGACAATACGGAGCCGGTTGTTAGTTTTAGTGAACGGTTTGCTTTTGCAATTGCGGCCAATGTAGAACAGGGGAGAAACGAGAGCCGATGGGGTCCACCGGGAGGAGGACCTGGGAGTTATGGTCCGCCACCATTTTCTGGAGCTGCTCCGTTCGGAGGAGCTAACCGGACGGCATTGGCGACTGTAACAGGGAGTATGGCGACCTTGAGTGCGGTTGCTGGCCCGAGTGAAACTCCGAATGCGACGGTGGTGCCGGAAAAAAACGAGAGTTCGAGAATGGCTGTCTGGGATGCAGTGAGATGGAGTATGCTGATGACAATAGGCTGCTGGTTTTGGGTGGTGGTGGCTTTGCAATGAAATGTTCAATAATATCGAGGTTTGGTTGCACTCGTTATTAAACCCGCAAAGCTCGTTATAAGTCCTAGCGTTCGTTAGGTCCAAACTATGTTTATGCCGATACATATTTTATAACAAATGTCTTACTAGTTATCAATATGGGTTCCAAGATACATTATATAATCGCCTCTTTAGTTGCCAAGCTGGAATAATAAGGCGAAAATATAATTGCGAACACCCACCACTACGAACTAAGGAAAAGATGACAGAACGGATGATATGTGAGACGGCATAATAACAGTAGGAGCCCACAGTCAGCTTTGTCTGTATACCAGACGTTTCTTGGATTTCCGAAGTTACTGGATTATAGAGTTAATACTCGATGAATGCCGTGATTTGTGCGGCAAACTCTAATGGAAGAAATAAACAGGGCCATCGAGGGGCATTTGCGCTTTGTGGAATATGAGAATAGAACCAAAAGGAGTAAACGGACGGTCGATAGGGAAATGAAAAGTCTCAATACAATAAGAAGACAGTATCACCCGCGCCCCAACCTATCTCCTCTCCATCCACAAAACAGCAAGAACTCAACCCCGTATTCTCCACCCATGCCCCCACCCAGCCCCTTTCCCGCCTCTAACACCCCCCCCCCCCCCCCCCCCTAAATACTTTGTTTGGCGGGGGAGTAGCTGCTTGAGGAAGGAAATTTCGTTTGTGTAAGCAGAAAGGGAATTTTCTAAGGGAGATGAGGGCTTAACTTATTTTAGGGGGGTGGGTCCTAATGACTTTCTTTTGGGTGAGGGGACAAGAGGAGAGATAGATTGAAGGAATTGAGTTAATAGGTAGACATGATCTTTTTGATATGGAAGAAATTTGTTGAAGAATTAGACCAATAAATGGCGATGGAGGAAAGGGGAGAATATGTATCACGTGATTTATATTTCTAAAGCAGAATTAGAAAAACCCCCCTTATAACCAACCATAAATAAGATCTCAATCTACAATCTCCACGTAGGAAAAGGACAAGAATAAGTATTGTTTTGGAAAATTCAGTTATGATATGAAAGAAACGGATCATAGAAGTTAACTGGTTGGAATGTCCAGCTGTTTCCTGATGGGTGTGCCTACGGTAGATATAATAGTAAAGCTGTTTTATAGTTCATCGAACATAGTAATGAATGTAGTGACGGAATCAAAAGCTTTAAACGCGGAGAACTGCCATGATATCACAGGTGTCGTGAACCGGCTTGGCACATCGGAAGACGCTTCTCGATTAGGAAGTATATATATTGAAGACTTGATCATGCATGCATGTATGCTTTGGAAGTTCCAGCACTGTTAACATGAGGCAGTGATGAAAAATTGCCAGAAGCATATACTCTGATATATGAGAATGAAGAACACAACTATCATTCGGAAGAGTGAGAACGGGAGGAATTCAGGGCCGGAAGCTTGGATCTCCTTTCGTCCTTTATACAACCGCCTAAATCAATTTGACCTCGGTTTTTAAGCCGCTTAGAGGTTTATCTCAATCCCAGTCCAAATTCCCCGCATTGCCTTTCTTCATAATCCCGGCCCTTGCAATGCGGCAGGTCTTGGATATCGATTTCTTCTCATTCAGTGCAGTGCACCACTCCACCAAGAACCTTCTACTAGAATCCACATAGAGATCATCCCAAAATATGCAACCACAAACATCCCTCCCGTATGCCTATATCACCTATATTACTATACCTTTCACATCCTGGCCTATAAGTTCGAACTTATGATGCTCTTGCAGCATAAATGCAGCTAAACGATGGATATATATGACAGTGGCGGGACGAATGATGGGAGAAATAGATTGACGAAAGGTGCAGAGCCAGTCTGTATGGAGAATTGCAACGGAATTATGGATGATGGTCGGCGATCAAAATCGTATAACTAGGATTTAAGGATCCGAGGATCTGGGAACGGTGAACGTAGTGCTGGCGATACTCCATGGCTGACGTGCCTTGGCGCATAGATGAGTTGGAGGGATATGTTGAATGTGGCCGGCGAAAAGTTTAAAGCTGATAAGGAAGAACGTTGTATCTGCATCTCATACGGAATGAGATGGGCTAGACCAACAATGTGACTGTTAACGAAAGAGATGTTCAGTAGGAGAAGAAGTTGAATTGCGCACGAAAAACGTTATTGGGAGGCTGTAAGGTACAGAGAGAGAGAGAAAGAGGCAGGAGCAACATTAATGAATATCCAAATATATTGGTGAGCTATGTCTTATGATGTAGGACATCTACAACTGAAAAAAAAAAAAATCGCAAACGGGTTGGTAGTTGCGATCATGAATACCCAGTTATCCGCGGGTTCATCGACCAACTTTGCAACCATTAAACGCCAAAACTCCCTCAATGACAATCCTGATGTATGCAACATGCTCGATCACAGAGCGTTTGAACGACTCGATCGATCAAAGAATTGAAATCTCGCTCAATGATGCGCAAGCAGACTATTCTCGACACCAGCATGTGCTCTCTGCTGTTGCCACCTCGTCCGTGCAGCATCGATGGTGTTTCCTTCTTTGCGGGCGACGACGGCGGTGTATGTGAAGGAAAGGGCTAGATAAACATGTTAGAATGAAGAATGAGAAATGAGGAATGAGGAATGAGGAGTTGAATGTAGTAGAAAGGGGGGGGGCGGAGGGGGCGGAGAAGGGGAGAAGGGGAGGAGGAGGGGAAGGAGGAGGGGAAGGAGGAGGGTGGACTAACCAATAAAGGTGGCCAAAGCTGGCATGAAGGTCTTTGTGGCGGCCGGCATGATGATGGTATGGTATAGAGATTCAGTTATGTGTGAAACGGTTGTGATGATTGTTGTTTAGAGACCGTGAGATAGTGAGGTGATTTGTTTCGGTGGATTTAGAAGATGGCCTGTTTTGTATGTGTTGATATTTGATGATGGATTGAATGGCTGTTTGAATGTTGGTGCGAAAGGTGAAGATGGATGCTGATGATGAACAACATAGAAAGCAGAATCGATGACCTTTATAGATACGATAGCGATACAGAAGAAAAAAGTGTTGAATCCTACAAACGGACTCCGCCGCCATACAAGACCGGAATATCCTCGTGTAGCGTGATCTTGTCAGAGTCACCTCCAGGTTTCAAGGTTTCATGCACCAATGGTGCCACCCCCGGATTCTGTCGCAGTCGCAGACCGCGAACCCAAACGCTTGCGATATCAGGTGCAGACGCCACCAGGGATCAAACAATAAGAGCTCTCTAAATAGGATGGGCTAGATCCTAAGCAGCGATAAGGGTTAGGTGTTCTAGGTGTCTTTACTCGTATAACACGCATATAAGGCGCGGATGGCCTTGTTGTTGGGTGTGGCTGGACCATCTCAGCCCATCTCAGCCTTACGGTTTTGGTGTTGATCTGCGTAGTGGGGTGATCGCAGCCTAGACCGCGAGACCGTCGTACGATAATCTGGGGATTGGGACCTGAGAAGAACCAAACACGCGCGAATCAAACACGCTCGAATCAAATACGCTCAAATCAAACACACGCGAATCAATACATACGCTCTATTCCTGCACAATTAGCCACTCTAAACTTTTGAGAGTGAGGTGTTCGGTCTGGATACAAGTCCCCTTTCACTTTTTGCAAGAGATGCTGAGAGTCTAATTTGCATAGGGAGCTTTGAGGAAATAGGGATGCCTCGGTATAATTGGAAACAGACTAGTGGTAAGCCCGTTATGAGGCTTAGCACATTGTATCTTGAACATCTGCAATTTGAAACACCAACCCTTCAGAATTCACTTCACTGCCGATCTTCGATCTCACTAATCACTATATTCAGTCGGATATATCTCCTGAATTTGGGAGTTAAAGTGGATTGTGTGGATATGAACTTAAGATTTCGCTCCCGTCCTGTCGTTACCTCCCTCACTTTTTGGTATTGATTTCATGCTCATTTGGTGCTCATTTCATGCTCATTTCATGCTTATTTCATGTCATTCGTTGTCATCTCAAGTTTCTTTTCTGTCATCCAGAATGTCACTAACCCCTTCCCGCTCTTCATGTGGGCCTGGTTCCTTCCTTATTTCTTCACCAAAGCTCCGCCATCGATGGTAACATCTTGGCCCGTAACGAATCCAGCTCCGACCAAGTATAAGGCCGCATCCGCAATATCCCTTGGCCTTCCTGCGCGATTGGTAGGATGATCATCAATATCCTTCTCGCTGTGTTGCCCCACCCAGCCCTCACCCTTCTCATCACCTTCCTTACTCTCATGAGCAACTTTGATACGTCCAGGGGCGATCAGGTTCACGCGGATTCCAAGATGTCCAAGACTGATAGCCATAGCCTGAGTCAATCCGAGCTGGCCTGCCTTGCTGGCTGCGTAGCCCTCCTGGTTGGGATCGCTCATCTTCGCCCGGAAAGACCCGATGTTGATGATACAAGGGCCTGCACTCTGACCGTGCGCAGCGTCGGCAACGGCATCTTTGTTTTTGTTCTTCATATAGGGAATGCAAGCTTGGCTCATGGCAAATGGTCCGGTTAGATTGGTGTCGATGTATGCCTGCCATTCTGGGAATGTATCCGGGTCTTCCATGGTCTTGCCATCTTTCCAATATGGTGAGGCTATGCCGCCGTTCTTTTAATAGCGGTTAGCGTGGCTAGACTCCAGTTCTTCTCATTACTTACATTGATGAGGACGTCGATCTTGTTGTCGAAGAATTTCGCTGCCTCCTGAACCTTTGAACGCATATCCTTAACGTCACGAAGATCACATAGTGCTGATTCTACTTTGCCGGCCTTGTGGTACTTCTCAAGATGTACCTTCGTGGTATGATTGAGCTCCTCCTCATCAATATCAAAGATATACACCCGATGTCCAGCCTCCAGGAATGTGCGTACCAAGCATCGTCCGATTCCTCGAGCTCCGCCAGAGACGATAACGTTCTTGGAGTTGTCGTTCGCTGGCATACTGATGAATTCGTGAAAGGATTGAAGGTAAGGTGAAATTGGTTGTGGAATTTATTACTGATATAGGAGTGATCGCAGATTGTGTTTTGAGAGGAGCTTCAACAGTTTTGTAAGTTGGTGAAGGACATAACGACGCACGATGATATTCTGCGTCGTGGTGACGTCACAGGGTCCGATCACGGGCTTTTGCCTTTCCTTTCCATGCCTAAGTATGATTGAGGATGGTGAACTCATTTAATGTTTTGTATTTGCGTGAGCAGTTTAAGAGAATTCCGGTAGGTCTTACTTCCTAATGTATTCATACCATTTTTCTAAGCTGAACAATATAATAATAATAATTTAACGTGCTACCTGGTTCCCAATCGGGTCTATGAACACGTAATATAAAATGCTTAGAGCAAAGTAAACCCGACTCTAGAGGAATGTCCCTCTAGATTCCAAAATCTTTGCCTTTTCCCCCACCCTCAAACATTCCAATATAGCTATGATGAGTAAGCTGAACAATGTAAAAATTGATTCGACGGTCCGAGGAAACTCCGTAATTTGGAGGGGACGACCCCTTTCGTGCTTATGTATCTGGTATGTGATCAAATAAACGGAATAATACCTTCTTCCCACCGAATGAGACGATGTACCGGCCAGTTGTTTGTTCCCTGCTGGGACTGACATGGTGCTAGATATACTTAAGCCTACTCTGTCCAGAGCTAACTGACAATCAAATGATCGGTTGGATAGATGATATATTCTTTCTAAGAGAGTGAATCTATCTAGTTTGTGTGCAGTGCCAATATATGTGTTGGCGGGCCTCTGCATACAAAGCACGTGACATGCTGAGATCACTCTGGATACTGGAGAGAACTAGAAGGCTACCTCCGACACTAACTGTCCTAACATATCCGTCTCCGCATCGACTGGTGCTACAGTAGGAGGATCCGAATCATTTCCAGCCAATGCCAACTGAACAGCTTTTTATACAACATCAGTACAATGCACCTCCGGTTTCAACAGGATTAGGGCTCCTCAAGGTCTCTGACCTTTATTCTTCTTACAATCCCTAACAAAAAGATCCTTACCCCACCTTAGACCCTTATTTGTAACTTCTGGCATCCCTCTGTCATTAACTGCGCATTCACCTGCACTTTGATCTCTATCGTCAAGTTCCCCAGGCACCGAGGCTCAGACTCAAGTCGGATGGTCAGGTAATATTCTCGGCTTCGTTTCTTGTGATGATCTTCTGTCGGAGGTAGCCTTCTAGTTCTCTCCAGTATCCAGAGTGATCTCAGCATGTCACGTGCATTGTATGCAGAGGCCCGCCAACACATATCTTGGCACTGCACACAAACTAGATAGATTCACTCTCTTAGAAAGAATACATCATCTATCCATCAGATCATTTGATTGTCACCTTCTTTCACGGTTCAACTAAAAAGACCCAATTGTAGTACCAGTATATAGAGAAGCTTGAGCAACTGCCAAACTGTGCTTACATAGAACCTATTCCATTGAGGCGACGAATGCCCCGCTGCAGTTTGTACTTCTTTCCATTTCGCGTCCGATTTCACTCCGCGCCTGATTTCAGGGCTGTTTTCCTAGGGGAATCCGACCGGGAGAGTTGTTGCGGAGCTATCATTGGTATTTATGAGCCTCAGATGCCAAGATGAAGGACCTGCGCCTCGCTGGATTCTGCCTTGCGCCTGTCTTGAATGAACAAACCATAAACTTGTTACAGAAAAAGAAGATCTGCTCTATTGCGGTTATCTCTTTTGCTCCTTGTGTCTGCGAAGTCTCGTATGTTCCGAAGATTGCCCTTCTAGTGTTCTTGCCTCTAAGAGTAAACTATAAATCTCCCACGCAAAAAGGTCCCACTCTCTCCTCTCTATGCGATTGCATCCTAGGCTGGGCTTCCAACCTTCCCTTGAGGCGAACGAATCATAAGCTGCACCGGCATCAGCATCCATATCACCTTAACAGAGGTAGAAACAAGAGGTGCACTTACAGTAAACACCTGCCTCATTTTATCTTCCGGGCCGTCATAACCGAAGTCTCGCAGATCGAATACAAGGTCCTTGACTGGTTGGAAACCATATCGTGCGTATAGTGGCGCACCTATTTGGCTGGCTTCGAGATAGGTTTCGACCCCTTTGGCATCGGCTTGCTCTAGACCCCATCGGAGGAGAGCAGATCCGGCGCCCTTGCGTTCGTGGTTGGGGTGCGTTACTAGGGTTTGGAGAACTGTAGCGGACAGTTAGATTAGAAGAGGGCCTATCATCGGGAGAACCGAGTGCGATGCGCGAAAAATTAAGTAGAAAATGGAATTTGAATGTGAAAGGTAAAGAGAGTCCGTGGGAGAGATGACCAGCAACGAATCCTGGTGCACAGGAATATGAAAAACAAATCGATTAGGAGTCGGAACATGAAAACCATGTGGAAAACAAGAAATACGGCGAAAATCTGGAAAACTCACTCAAATACGGTCTCTGCCCCAAAATCTCCCTCTTCGCCCCATTCAACATATTAAAAAACGCCTTCCAAACCCTCGGATCACTCTCCTTATATCCTTCTGGTACTGTCAGCTCCCTTTCCACCTCCTCCCAGCTCCTCTCGCCCACCTCCATTCCGTCCTTCCCCGTTCCATTAAACTGCCACTTAGCTCCCGCACATGCGTTCCCTTCAGAATCCTTGGCTAGGAAATAGAAATAGTTGGGTTTGGTTTCGATGTCTTTTGCGACGTTTTCCGCTACCTGGTCTAGTGATGCTTGGGAAGGTTCTCGTGCGTAGAGGATGTAATTTAGGGTTTGCTTGAAGGATTCATGACGGACAGCGGCATAGAGCGGGCTTGAAGAGGGGGTTAGTGGGGCGATGGTGATGTTTGAAGAGGGCATTATTTTAGTTTGCGGTGGTGTTTTTTGTTTTATTTTTGTGGAAATTTTTTTTCCCCGCACAATTGTGAAAATGGATAGAAAATGACTGGGTTCTTGGAAAAGTTGGTAGGGAAACGTGATGTATTTAAAGTGAGAAACGGAAAGAAATATGTGTCAGGGAATGAGTTGGGCGGGTGTTGGGTTTCTTGGAATTCAAACGCTTTGTATGCCGTGGAAAGCCGAATGATGACTCATGGCGTCCTAAGTGCACTTTTCCACTTCTTAGCGTGGATTCCGTAGAGTTAAACTGCTTCTTTCAGCTATGTATGTTATGACCTCATTGCTGATGCTGTCGAAAGCTGCCCCGGACGGTGAGAGAGAATTCGTAGACGTCCGTGCTCTGTATATATCACATGACGGTTTGCTGTTCAGACTAATGCTCTGGTGAATAGTACATGAGACATGGTGCCAAACGGGGTCCAAAAGTACTTTATAATGGTAATGATCAAGAAAGGAATATTAATTGTTGAAAAAAAATAGGGAGGAATACTGTTGAAACACCTACTTTACGTGTCAGCTCTGGTCAAGGAGATGGAGGTATACATCGGCATCAGTGATACCCATTTCGTCTCGAGAATATCAGCTACACAATTTCCATCGAGGTGAAGTATAATCTTGCGAAGGAGAAAATGATTGTCGTTTAAGGCGAGATGGATAGGATGCAGGGACAGAATTGGTCAGTTCTTAGTCAGGATATTCTTGGCTCGGCGTCCATGAATAAGGTTAAGCTGACCGCATTTTCCCATCCCCACGCCCACCCGTCCTTAATATAGAAGGATAGTATACCACGACGCTCCATATAGTTTAGGATCCTCGATCATGGCTGGAGCTTTCCCACGAGAAGCAGACGTCCGATTCCGCCGAAGAAATGAGACACACCAACACTATGATACTGGTATCCATTCGCAAGTCAGTCAGGTATTTGAACCCTATGCAACCGGGCATCGAATTTCTATCCCAGCTCTGAGTAATCACTATCGGCGGTGCATGTGTAAGGGGTGGTATCGTTAGTATAGCTCATCGCGTCCCCCAGCCCACCAGCTTGTGGGGAAATCGGAGATAAGACCAAGGCCACATAAATCGTTTTACATGAAGCACCAGATCAAAAGAATAATCCAAATATGGCTATACATTCATTTTCCAATCCATGGACCGTTATACAAGCATACTGCCGTGCTGCAAGACCACCTCCTCGTTAATCCCCCGCCATGGAATGATTCGCTTCAAGTATGAGGCACAAGCCCGGCCACTTGCAATATCGCAGGGTCCTGGCATCCCATTCAGCCTGGAATCTCTAATATGGCGGTTGTACCAACGCCCTTTGACTGCTTCGGATACGTCATCCATAAAGACTAGAGTATGGTTATAGATCACCGCATCGTTTGAAGGCGTTACAAGGTTGACATCACAACAGTCGACGTCGAAAAGCAATTGGCGGAGGATCTCTTCCGGGATATTTCTTCGGTTGTGAAGGCAGAAGAAAAGAGTTCCTACTGCTCCCGCTGCCAATGATGTGGTCCGCCATGTCGTCCTAGAAGAGACCGAATCCGCCGAAGCTTTCTTTGGCTTTGAATAAAACTCGGTCGCTCTTGAGTCGACCTAATCACCTAATCCCCGGGTCTCTTTTCTAGGCTTGAAGAAGACTCCGCCGCACGAGGCAAAACTAAATTTCCGATCTCTTCGACGATAGTGAAGAAAACAAGATAGTCTCAGAAGCTGAGGCAGATGCTGTCACCCTAGAGCCTGCGGTCTTTGATGCTCCATTCGAGGCTAATGCTGAAATTGAATATGTGAGGCGCCTACAGTGCTCTAGGAGAGAGGGGACAAACTACATGGTTTGATGAGCTTGACGTAGGTGAAGATGCGCAAGACCAAGTAGCATCGAACAACAACATATTGTGCCGAATGCCTGCCGTGCTCGAAAAACTTTGAAACCTTTGAAGAGTTGAAGAGATATACGAAAATGCATGCGATACATATATTTACACTGGCCTATATAGTTTCCCAGGTTAAGAGCAAAACTGCTGTGGCACTCGCATAGGAGAGACCGTCGGATGATAGGGATTTAGGTTTGGAACCGTCCCTTGGATGCCCATCTTGTCACCGTTTCATTTCATGGAGCTTCTGGTATGTTTCTGTTTCACGTTATCTTTTGGGTCACTGCAGAAACCACTCCCTACAGTTCCTCAGGGAACAAAGCATGCCGCATCAGCTTTAAGCGTTCGCACTCTTTCTTGCTCGAATGCCATCTAGTACATTTCGTCTTTTCTGACGAGGCGAATGCTATGTACTTACCTTTCAAAGGCGGACTGCCCTATCACAGCCCTTTTAATGAACTCGATGGTATGTCACGACGCTATGATGTGTATATGTGTACGGGTTTCCAATTTCTTTTCTTTTCGTTGATTTATACTAATATCAAAAAATGGTGTAGCATGTTATGAGCTCGATGCTTTAGTTAGAACTTCAACATTCTTCCTACATGAGCTGCGGGTCCCCGCGGAGCCAACATCAACTTCCAATGGTCATGCTTGTGCGTTGATGCACATAGACTGGATTTTATTTGTGGGCATAGCGAAACGGCTTAATTAATAATGAAAGATGCAGTTCTTCCTGAACTTAACATGAATCAGCGTACAACATCCTACTAATGGCTTCCCAATATGAATCCTAGCAGGGCTTCTCTCCGCCGTGTTCTGTGCTTCTGACACTGGAAATGCACGCATTGTTCAGTAACAGATTTTCTCATACCATTTCTCTCATTGTTCACTAATATAGCGTGTCTTTGCGTATTCTTCACTCTTCAAAATCAATTCATTCATATCGAAGTGCCTTCTACTGCCGCTCAGTTCCAATTCTCTACAGGTGATCGTGCGGATTCATTCGAGCCAATTATTCTACGGGGCCATTAACCAGTGATTGTTATCCCAGGTGGGGTCAGGGGATCCGAACTGTCGAGGATGGCCGGATGTAACCTACTTAAACCCAATACTGGACACTCTGATCCATCCCCTTGGTGGATATACCCAGCCTTATGCCCGCTCTATTCCTTCTTCTCTCCTTCAGCCTCTTCTCTTCTTCAGCCTCTTCTCTTCTTCAGCCTCTTCTCTTCTTCAGCCTCTTCTCTTCTTCAGTCTCTTCTCCACCCTTTCGACCCGTTCGCTCGACCAGCCAAGTTTCGAGTTAGATCCACGGTTCTACGGATTCACGCGCTTGGGTAATATAGCCACCTACGAGCCCGCTTCCACTTCGCCCCTAACTCTTCTCCTCACCATCATCGATTTATTGGCGCAGCCTGCCAATGCTGGACCAGGATTCACTGACCTACGGAAGATACACTCAAACCCGCTCTTTTCTGGACTCTTCGCCTCTTCTGCTTAACCACTTCGATCTGTGAGTCCACCCGCCAAGCTTATACTTTGATTCATTCCCAGTAATGTACGCATGAAGTCGTGCGGACTACAGCGGCCTAAACTTCTCGAAGTGTACCAACTCGCACTCTGCACCGCTGTCTGGAACGCGACTCTAATCGCCGAATTACCGCAGGGGCCTTGCGCATATGGCGCAGGTCATTATCAATACCATGGAAGAATTCTCCAAGAAAGGCTCCTCTATACTAACTTTCTCAATCGTTCTTGATGCGGCGATGGGAGCACAATCCCGATAAGCGCATCACTACGGCAGAGCTTTCTCATATCCTGACTGCCTTTTTGAAAGCTTTGCCTGCATTGGGTAGAATATCATGTTTAGTGCGAGATCTTAACTGCTTCTTGTCAACAGGCGGACGCTCTGAATGTCGATTGCCCTCGACTTCTCATATACACGAGCTCCATTGTCTATACGGATAATACCCCATAGGTCTGATGAATTTTTTACTTTTTTATTTTTTTTTTCAGACGACACAGGAAGTAATGTAGCGGTATTAATGAGTGGATACGATGAAACTCTCGTTTCCCATACCAAATCGATGTGGTCGGTCTTCTAGGCTGTTGTTGGTTAAATCTTCTCGGGGCGACACCTGTATTATAGCCATTTGCTTGCGTAATGAAATATAAAAAGTAATCTTCATATCCTAGGATGATGCCGGCCTAGTCATTATTGCAGGTACAGTATACGCATGAGGTCCGTGCGCAAGTCAGCATAACAGCTTTTCCAAATGGCTCCTAAGATGTCTTTATCATTGCCATGCTCTTTACGCTTTCGCGGTTCTCTGAAACTTTTAATAAAAGTAGAGTCGGGCGATCCTTCGTCTTCTGTATCTATCTATACATGGAACTTAATACTCTAACTCTTCATAAAAATATCACACGCATGGAATAGGACAAGATGAAAGATACTTGCGAGTCTGACTTCAAGAAATGCTGAGATTCAAGGGAAGTTCAAACAAAAAGGCGTGATTGGACATGATAAGCGCAGAAGATAAAAGAGCTCAAAACCAAAAAATCGTTCGTAGTTGTACAAATGGAGCTCAAAGACGTCAAGGAGGTGCCAGGCCCAATATGAATCAAAGAGCCTACTACCTTATCGCAGGCACAGTTCAAGATCGAGACCGGTTTATCGGCAGCACATCGTATTCGAATCAAAGACCGTACGGATTCTTGACCGCAACTCCCGGCCAGGTCAATTTCTCCAACACATACTCAACATGCTTCCTCTCCAGTGCTCGAAGGCCCTTCACGTCCACCTCAACCTCCCCATCGTTATCCTCGTCATTCTCTTCATTTTCCTCATACCCATGACTCTCCTTTTTCACAGCCCAAGAGTCCCTGTCTCTCAATTTGCAAGGCTCACAGATCCATCTATACGGACTGATCGAAGACGATCGCTTTTCGTTCGTAGTCAAACAGTCGTAATGATACCATCGTACAAGGCAATTCGGATCTTGACACTCCACCATCCTTTCCCCCTCGCTAGGCTTGCGGCACTGACAGCATGGCAACTCATGATAAGTCATGTGAGCTGAGCTGCCACCCGTATTTGGATGTGGGATGCGGTTATTGGAGGGCGGGATGGGTACCAGGTTTGCTCCCTTCTTGGCTGACAGGGGGGAATTCTCAGGTGAGACACTAGAGCGAAACAAGGCTACGGGATCTTTGTTCATATAATGGTCAATATTGGCTTCATGCAAGGTCTCGAAATTGCCTCCAGTCATTTGATTGTAGCGTTGGAGGAGTTGCGCATCGTTGTATACTTTGATTGCGTCTCTGTTGGCCTGCTCTAGTACAACTTCGATGGCTGCGCGTGTCTTTTGGGCGCATTCGATGCGCTTGAGGATGTTTTGTTGAACTTTGCTGTCTGATAGATCGGAGTAGAAGTGGCTACGAAACGGAGAAGGGGCGAAGGTAGCCGTTTGCTCTACTGGAGTCACAGCTCTTGGCGGTACAGTATACACGGAGGAGGATCTGCTGCGGAGTGGGAGTTGAATACCCTCACGGACTGTGAAGAGCCTGGCCGGAGAGAGTGAGGTGATGTCGCCCCCGAACGCGCCGGGAGACGCTATAATCAGTCAGTATGATGTTAGCTCGTATCGGTAAGTAGCACTGACCTGGAACTCGGGATGATGGTGAGGCTGGCACAGCCGTCATAGACGGTCCGCGTCTACGCGGCGATGTAATTTCGACTTCATCCAGAAATTGGCGTTGACGCTCAGAAACCATAACGCCAGCCCTTTCCGCTGCGTCCAGAACAAGAGCGTGCGATATTTTTCGTGGCGGTGTGGAAGCCAGATTTTCAGCTTCTGCGAGGGCCATGTTAGAAAATAGACTATCAATATAACACTTTCTTAACGAACTTTTCCCACTCCATGTGAGGTCATTTTGAATCATTGAGGCGTTGATGGGTGGCGTTCCAATAAATCCAATCAGTGGAGCATTTATGGGAGCCCATTGAGGCGGGAATGGAAGCAGAGGCGCAGAGCTGGGAAAGCAGAGATGCTCGAAGTCGACATCCATATCTATCTCAGAACCAAGAGAATAGTGTCCATGTGTACCCTCCTCTTCACCCTCGTGACCATAAGTTGGAACCTCGACCATGTCGATATCCACATCGTCGCAGTTGTGGCCGTCGTGAGCAGCGTCATTGGCAATTTGGGTTTGGACTAGAATGGTCTCCTTCACTGGGTTGAGCAAGCCCACTGTTTTGGTAACCGAGGAAGGGTACTGAGGCTGCGCGAACAAGGATGGTGCGTGTGCAACCCCGTGCTCGCTGCCTTGTGCCTCAACTTGGTGAGTCCCATCGGGAGCAACCTTTCCAGTACTCGTCTTTGTTTTTCCAGATAGTGAACCCCGATCAATACTATGAAGGACCTGTTGATGGTGGTGTTTCTCCAAGTACTTCGTCGGTGTATGACGTGCAGCACCGGCGAGGTTTAAGACGTCGTACGTGGCAATATTTCCGGCTGAATGTCGAGCGGAGCGTCTGCTGACGTTCTGAAGGGTTTCTTCCTTGCAATCAAAGCCAAGGTTGCCCGGTTTGTTCTCAGCCTTAGTCTGAACTACTGCAATATCGTGTTCGGTCATGCTATCGTCGCCGATGGTAAGTCCTTCCGATACGGGTTTGCTCCGGCCATTTACTTTTTTGTCTGCAGATACTGCACTCTTGATGTATTTCATCTTTTTTCGGGGTTGCTCTGCAACTGGTACTTCCAATTTCGCTGAGGAATTTGTTGTTACACCTGATGCAGACGTCTCAATCAAATCTGACGGCCTTTCTGCTGAACCTGGTAAGGCTTTATCCTCACCGACTGTACGCGAAGCTCCCATCCCATCAACTGCGGCATTATCTTCGTCCACGGAGTTGCTTTTCAGAATAACCGTATCCGACTTGAACTTGTTCGGTATGGTTTTTCTCAGTTGATTCTTCTTTGCGTACTTTCCACCCTTGACATACTTTCTCTTTGTCCCAGCACCATCTAGACCTGTTTTCAAACCATCAAAGCGTACTGGAACTGGTCCTTGGGATGGAGAATTACCTGGAGGCTCTAGAGCCATGCCCGATAAAACTGGGGTAAGAACACAACAACGTAAGACAGTAATAGAGGAGAGAGAAGAGCAAAATAGCGAAAGCGGATAAGAGAAAAACGAAGAGAGGAAAGCAAATAAGCTGAGAGCGACAGAAGCGACAGGTTGCTAAGTCTGAATGAAGTGAAGGAGGGTCACATAGTGTGCAGTGAATATATAGGCGACTCACGCCAGAAGCGTCACTTAAACTCTATTTTTATCCAAGTTGTGAATATAAGCTTGTATTCTCACCAAATACTGTGAGAATTAAAGAAAAAGACGATGTATTCCCTCATGATGAAGAGATAAATTCCATAGTATACGAGTCAGACTACAGCCTGGCAACGCTGCCGTGGCCTACCACTCCTTCAGGCTGAGGATGTGAGGAGAGGCATCTTCCCAAGAAGAATGAAGTAGGCTTCACGAATCCAAGATGAAAAGCTATGACTGATTGATATGAAGAATTTGAAGAATTGAACAATAGGTATGTCTGTAGTGAATTCAAGAAGATGCATGAATAATGCAGTGACGTCTAGATGCGCGTCGGGGCGGAACAACACACCCCCGACCGCTCACCTACCTCTACACCGCCCTTTTCTGCCACACGCTACCCATTTTTCGTGGGAACTTTTGGAACTTTGAGACAACAACACCCTCTCACAATTCTTCGATTATTGCCACCATGGGGAAGCGCAAAGTTGGAGCTCTCGAAAAGGTCGAGGCCGATTTGTACGTGGCCCCATTCTTTTTGATTTTCCGAACTCACAAATTCTAGGGCGAATCTGCAATTCAAAGTCCGCCGCGACCCACCCTCGTACAGAGATGACTTTCAGAACCAATACAATCAGTATGAGACACTGCGCGAGCTATTTATGCAGAATCCTTCGACGAGCGACGATAACGGGATTGTCTCGTTGAGAGACCTGATCGATTTCGTGGCCCATTGCGCGGATTGTTATCCTTCTATCACGGCTTCATTTCCAGAAGATTTGATGAAGATAATAAGTCTGCATCATGCGGAATTGGAAATGGAATTGCGGGACAAGATTGTTGGAAGTTTGACATTGTTGAGGAATAAGGATGTTATTGATTCTTCGGCGTAGGTTCTCTTCGTATGTACTTCACAGCTTGTGCTAATTCGTCCGTCTCAGATTATTAAACACGCTATTCCCTATCCTTGTTACAACACAGAGCAAGTCTCTACGTCAGCTCCTCTTCACCAAAATCCTCTCCGATCTCCGCTCCTCAAACGTCAAAGCTACAAACCACAAGCTCAATCGCACTATCCAGACCGTCTTATACAACCTCCTCACATCCGACCGCACATCGCCGAAAGGCATCTGGGCCGTGAAGATAACGCGAGAGCTATGGAAACGCCAGATATGGACCGATTCCAAAGCCGTGGAAATTATGAAGGAAGCTTGTTTGGCCGAAAACGAGAAGGTCATCGTTGGAGGTGTGCGCTTCTTCCTCGGTGGCGACAAGGAGCGAGAGGAGGCTGCTGATGAGAGCAGCGACGATGATGAGAATATTGATATGGGCAAACTAAGACATCAAGTCGGTATCAACAAGAAGACAAAGAAGAAGGCAAGGGAATTAAACCAAGCAGCAGCTAAGATCAAGAAGAAGGAACGGAAGAAGAATGCGCCTCATCCGCTCAACTTCTCGGCTCTCCACCTGTTGCATGATCCTCAAGGATTCGCGGAAACTCTATTCTCCAAGCATCTTCAGAATTCGAAATCCAAACTTGTCCTCGAAAACAAGCTCCTTGTCCTGAACCTGGTTTCCCGTCTGGTTGGCCTACACAGGCTTACCGTCATTTCCCTTTACTCTTACTTCATCAAATTTCTCACCCCGAGACAAGCATCAGTCACCTCTTTCCTCGCCTGCTTAGCACAAGCTACACACTCTCTTGTACCGCCAGATGTCCTAGAACCCCTAGTACAGAAGATTGCCAACGAGTTTGTCTCCGAAGCTGCAGCATCAGAAGTCGCCGCAGCCGGCTTGAATGCTATCAGAGAAATCTGCGCGCGCCAACCTCTTGCTATGAACGACACCCTCCTACAGGACTTGGTCATGTACAGAAAGAGCAAGGACAAGGGCGTCATGATGGCAGCCAAGGGTCTCCTCTCTCTCTACCGCGAAGTCGGCGCTGATCTCCTGAAGAAACGCGACAGAGGCAAAGACGCCGCCATGGGTCTCCGCTCCGGCCAAATCAAAGAGAAGAGGTATGGAGAAGAAGAAGTCGGCGAGATCGAAGGCATCGAGTTGCTCGAGGCATGGAAAGCGGAAGAGAGGAGGAAGAAGCGGATAGAGAATGGATTAGATCCGGATGCTTCTTCGGATGAAGACGAAGACGAAGCCGAGGACTGGAAGAACTGGGATGTTGAAGAAGATTCTAGCGACGACTCGGAGGGCTGGATTAACGTGGAGAGCGATGGTGAAGACATCGTCATTAGCGACTCGGAAGACGAAGACAAGCCCGCCGCAAAGAAACCAAAGCTGGACAGCACCAGCACCAAGTCCAAATCCGAAGAACCCGAAGCCGCCGCAAAGAAAATATCCAAGTTAGCAACGACGAGGATCCTCACCCCCGCAGATCTAGCCAAACTTCAAGAACTCCGTCTCGCAGCTCAAGTCTCCAAATCCCTCCCGTCGGCCAAACGCCGCCAAGCTCTTGCTGCACGCCACGCCGACGATCCGCTCACTGCCGAGGAAATCGAAGCTCCAGCCCTCCTCGGCGTCAAGAAAACCAAGGAAGAGAAAATCGCCATGGCGAAGGGCGACCGCGACCAAACCCATTCTTCGACGACGGCGATTAGAAAGGCGAAGAAAGAGGCTGAGGGGAAATCTACGACGAATAAGGAGAAAGCTAGGAAGAAGAATTTCTTGATGACGCTGGGGAAGGCCAAGGGGAAGCAGAAGAGGAGTTTGGTGGATATGAGGAAGACGCTTAAGGGGCATGTGGATAGGCAGAGGAAGGGAGGCAAGAGGGGAAATAGAAATTTGAGATAAGGAATGGAGAGGGAGGGTTTTGAGGGAGGGGAGGGGTGCGGGGAATGGTTGGGGCTTCATACTTGATACCCGGAAATAATGGTACGAGATTTTGCGATCATTGGTATATCTTCCTGAAGCCTTTATGATGCTGTGACCATTTTACTCCAAAAAGCCCAAAATTCTACTCCATTTCTCTCGCACTCTGGCATTGGTCATTTCGGTGGTCCCCATTCTGATCGGTTCATCCCTTAGGATTAGGCCCTACTTCTGTCCGGAAGCTGGAAAGCGTAGACATCGGTAGGGTCGTAGACTTTGGGAGAGTGGGTATTACCGTGTGTAACTGAATGAATGAGTTCGAAGATGGAGCGAGTAATGTTGTGTCGTTCGAGGATGATGTGCGTCTCTATGTCTTCCTCAGTCTGCTCTCACTTCATCATATTCTGATGCTCGATCTCCTTCCATCTTTTCTTCTGCTCTGTCCGGGTCCCTCTGTGGGTCTCCTCGGTCTTCCTGGTCTTGTCGGTTATGGGCCTGTCGATCGTGAGCCTCGAAGGGTGGAGGTTGCGTCGTCGGTGGCTGCGGCTGCGGAAGTGCGGGGGTGCGAGGGTCAAATTTAGGACGGGAAGAGGGGAAGATGACGAAAGAAGTGGTGGGAGGAGCGCTGAGGTAAAACATCAAATGGAAGGAAGGATGAGGTGCGACTGTGGGCTGTTTTTTTGTATAGACGGTAAGTCAGAAGGGTAAGATCTTACGTGCCTTCTTTCTAACCGGGACCCTGAACTAGAATTCAGACTTCCTGGTTTCTTACTCAAGCTCCGGGTTCTCGTAGAAGCTGAACTGATGTCAGGAGCTGCAGTAGGACATGGACTTAGGAAGCGACTAGGGACGAAGATTGCAGAGCGGATAGGAAAAAGGTAGTCAGTAGACGTATAATTTCTAAGGGAGAGGGGTTTCATAAGGGTTTCGATATACGTTACATCTAGGGCAAACAAAATACGGACAAGCTAAGAAGTTCATGTGCCGTGGAGTATTCTCCTTCGAGGCGGCCTATCTGCAACGCAGTGAAAGACGCATGGATGCCTATTAAGCGAATTGGGAAAGCAATTTGACCTCTACGTATCACTCATTCCCGTAGCAGGGGAAAAATCCACGTAGGATTAATTAGCTAGCCTATGCTACGACCAAGCACCAAGATATATTCTGAGGTAATAGCTTGCATAGTTATATTGAAAAGAAAAATGGGAGAGGAGAGTGGGTGGGTAAGGTTTAATAGAGGTTTGATGGTGTAGATGGTAGCGTAACATAAGTTGGAAAATGGCAAGTTAAGGGGAGGGGATATATGAGATTGTGTAATTAGTGAAATCAAGACGTAACAAAAATAACAATCACCACCATATAAACAGACATTTCAAAACGCACACGGAGGAACCTTTCGGTAACCAACAAACAACTATACCCGAATATGATAGCCCAACTATGCCTGGGGAGGAGATTATTTGATGAAGGACTCAATGGATCTGTGAGATCATGGGGCCGTGCAATTGTGGTGAGTGGAGTAAGGGAGAAATATAGAAATGAGCAGGAGCTGGTGCAAACGTGGACGTGAATAAGCTACGATAGCGAAAGCAGCGATGACTTTGAAATGCCCAAATTGCAGAGTAAGAGTGTGTAGCGATAAACCCGTGGGGGTTGCGTCTCGACTGAGGCTGCTTCTGCCACAGTGGCAAGGACAGATGATAGACAGAGCAAATACGACGCACTGACCTAGGGCATGATGGCAACATGAAAATCCAGAGAAAAGGGTAGTAATATCCAAAAATGGACTGAACAAGAAATAATATTATTCGTATGATCCGAATCAGCACCTCTGCGGGTAGCTCACTAAATGGTATCTTAAAAGCTCCTCAAATAGATATTCAAACAAACGTTCCAAAAAAAAAACCCGCCCGTGCGTCGTTCTGCTAGTCAAACATGAGCGTCATCTCTTTTTATATTTACATACCTCTTACTGCTGTGCTTCCTGGCTCCAGCTTTACTTGTCCAACGTTTCCTGAAACGAGATTTTCTGAAGATATTCTTTATTTGGCGAGCACTTCTTGGTGCCGCACACTCGCCCTCCTCGCGGCAGTCAAGATATCGTCCTCATGCGTAGGCGGTCCGGCATAGTTCTTCTTGCCCCAGATGAAGTACCACGCTGATGAAATGACCACGAAGGCGAAGAAGACAGCCGACGCGTAGTTGACGGACGTTGCGGTAGCGGGGATGGATGTCGGCATGCAGAAAAGTGGGATGGCGAGGAGTGACCACGCTGCACACCATATTAGCGACATTAGCGTAGAAGGCTAAATTTGGGAACATACCGATAGCGATAACGTTGCAAACGTATCCCAGAACACCCAAGTTAAACGGCCCATGGGCAATAGCTTTGCGACCCTGCGCAAGAGAAACCGCGATGGGGACGGCGTAGCTCAGCGTCAAGCAGATCACACCGACGCCGGAGAACGCATTGAAGGCAGCCGTTGACCCAAAGTAAATCACGCCCAGGATAATCTGCACCGCCATACTCAGCATCATAGCATTCAGCGGCACATCTAACTTCAAGTTGACCTGACTCCACCACTTGCTCCCGGGGATCGCTCCGTCGCGAGAAAACGCCCAGAGGCAGCGGGAGGTAGCCGTGGTGCAGCCGATGCCACAGAAGAGGGCCAGGACGAGGAGCGGGATGAGAAGACCGATGGTGCCGCCGCTGGAACCGATGGCTGATTTGAGGATCGTGGGGGTGGGTTGGCCGGAGACGAGGGCGGCAAGCTCGGCTTGGTTAGGGAGGACGAAGACAAGGGGGATGAGGAAGAGAAGGCCGCCGAGCGTGTTGATGATGATGGTTGCGACCATTGCTTTGGGGACTTGAGTGGCTGGCTTCTCGACTTCTTCGCACATCCTAAGTTAGGTTAGTAAGCTGTCGGACGGAGGAAAGGGGGAGGTTTGCAAAAGACGCATGTATTGCTCGTTGAAAGTCGCATGGGGGGAAGTGTCGCTTGGGTTTGAAGATGCAGTTGCCTTGGGGGATTGTTGCATTGGCAGAGAAAGGGATTGCTCACGAAATGATCATTCCAGTCGAGGAGGTTGCATAGGCGGCATGGAGCAAACCGACACAGAACGACCAGCCAGGGGTCCAGCCGGAGTTGCTTGGGTCGAATTCAGTGAAGACATATTTGGCACTGTGACGGCCGTTCTTTGCTATGACAAGAGTGCACACTACGATAGCAATCACACCTGCAAAAGTCCAGAAGATGGCGAAAGTCTGGAAGTGGGGTAAGCAACATTGTATCGCGAGGGGTTTTGGGGAGGGGGAGAGGGTTGAGTGGCCGGATTGGACTTGGAGAAAAAAAAAGAAAAAAAAGAAACTAAGATAAAAACTTACATCTAGCCATGGCAACCATTTGTTGGCAAGGGCAGAAACGAGGTTGCATAGGAGAGTAATAGCGACGAAGATGAGGAAGACCTGCCAGGTGGTGCCCTCCAAAATGCCCACGCCCGGCGAACTTTCGAAGACGTTGATGCAGGCGACGAAGAAGAGGGTAGTGCCAAAGTTGACGGCGAGCGTAATAGTGATGTTGCCCACTACAAAGGACCAACCACAGATCCACGAAGCGATCTTTCGATAAGATGGCGGTGCGAGCATGAATGTTTGGTAGTAGACACCACCGGCCGTGGGAAACACAGAGGTAATTTCACCGAGGGAAGCGGCAACGCAGAGAATGATGAGCGAGACGGTTACCCAGCCCCAGATAATATTGACAGGGCCGCCTCCGACGAGAGGATAATACAAAGTTGTTGCTAAACCGTAAGGAATGGACGCGAGGACGAAAGACATGAAGACGACTTGTAGGGTAGACCGTGTTCGTACCAGCTCAGCCTTGTAGCCCATGGCTTCGAGGAGCTCATCAGCGGAGTGATGATCTCCTTCTTCCATGGTCTTTTCCCGCCCGGTTAAGCTGAACCCTCTGGCTTTGCTGCCTTTGCGCTGGTGGAGGTCATGTTCGACGGTATAAGCATTCGCCTCGAAGCCAAAGTTGGCGTCGTGATTGATGTGATCGGCCATTCTGAAAGGGCAGCCGATTGTCACGATGTGAGGGGTACAGAGGGGTAAGAAGACTCCAAAAAGGAGGGGAGGATGGAGGGGAGGATGGAGGGGAGGATGGAGGGGAGGATGGAGGGGAGGATGGAGGGGGAGGGAGGGGGGTGGGGGAGGGGAAGGGGGAAAGTGAACTTTTAAGAGAAACTCTGGTGCATTCCCTATGAAAAATAAGATAAGATTTGGCGTGTGAAAGGTAGACAGCGAAGGTAAGCTCCAAGGGGTCTTTGCCAGGGCTGTAATTTGCTAAGAAGAACCTGCTCTACGACGTCAGACGGTCCCTGGAACTACCCTTGGTGCAGGTTGGTGGGTTGATGAACTATCTGCAAATGGACAAGTGTTAGCAAGTTATGTCGAGTTGATGCAAGCCGCGGCCTTGGCGTCCCCGTTCAACGGCTCGGCTGCAAAAAGCCGGAAAGATTTCAACAAGGCCAATCTCCGCCCAGCGGGATTTCTTCAACATCGTTCTTCCAGCGGAGCGGAGCCCCGGATATCGTTAGTAAGAGTGGATGCATCGTCCGATAAAATATGAACTTTTTTTCTTCAGAGTTCCGAGGTGACCCTTTTATCAAGGTTCACTTGCAACCACGGTGCTACTTCCTCATGTCCCAACTGTAGTAAGAATTCAGTTCAAAAATAATGTGCAACGACGGTGCTACTACTTCCTGATCTCCCTTGTAGAGTAAGAAACCCCCATCCAAAAATAATGTGCAACCAGCGTCACTAAGGCTGTTGATAATCCAAAAAAAAAATAAAAATAAAAATAAAAATAAAAATAAATAAATAAATAAAAAAATAAATAAAAAAAGGTAAGGAGAACCACAAACAGTTTCGTCGGATAAAACTTTCTTTTGGTTCCAAGGTGATGTTGCAAATGCAATGGAAAGTGTGGCAAAAATAAAGCCAATGTGGTGTGATCTAGTTCCTCTAGCGAGCGAGTGGTCAACAATCGATCTCGCTCCATGGTCACTCCTGGAGCCCGCGGAATCGAAAGCCAGTTCATCATCTCATGTGCAAGGATTGGAAGTCCAGGATCGTGACCCACAGAGACGGTATATAAGTCCCAGGAATAGAGCTGCGTTGAAGAAAAGAAAGCTTAAATTAAAGTATCATTGTTCTCAAATCGCTGCTCGATGTTAGCTGAAACATACCGGCAAAGGGTAAGAAGATGATGATCATCTGAAAAGAAAACAACACCAAATGATTTCATAAGTGGAACTATCAGATCTGCAGGAGTTTGCGCAGACTAGAGAAGTGGAAGAAGGACACGGGTATAAATTCAGCCCATGGGTAATACTATCTTTGGCCTCTAATCCTCTATATTCCGCTTAATGATGACATGAAATCAAGATTTAAAAGATCTGAACTCCTGACTCCGGACACAAGAAACCCAATGTCCATCATGGCTCCAACGCAGTGATTATTCTCGAGGGCATCCATCCCAAGCAACAGAGACAATCCATAACTCATCCATCATCAGTCGGGTCACTCGACGACGGCGGGGTCCACAGGAACTGGCTCTGGCGCCTTAAGCGGCTTGCCGGCTGCTGCCGCCTCCTTCTGCCGATCCACATATTCATCCGGCCTCACAAATACAGGTCTTCCTCTTGGGAGAACGAACTCTCTCAAATCCACCTCCTTAAGGAGATCAGAATCCGGAACCTGTGCCGGGATAATAGGATCATTCTTAAGCAGCTTCTCAATATTCAGTGAAATGGGAAACACGGTAAACTCGGATTCATGGTTCATTCTCGTCGCATTACGCACTCTGCCGGCGCCCGGGGTGACCTCTTCCGTTAATACTCTCCGATCCGAGTCTTTGTCCATGGGTCCTGCGGCGCGGAACCGTCCAAAGAGCATGGGATATGCGCCGAGGCAGAAGGGGGTCGGTCCCCAGACGTCACGGCGGCAGAGTTGTAGCATGGCCATGTCGATGGCTTGGGCGTGGGGAGCCATGGATTGGTCGTAGAGGAGGCGGGCAGCACCCCGTAGCGATATCGCATAGGCCTGAGTAGCAGTCATCTTTCCGACTTCGTGCACCACTCGTGTGTGATCACCACCCAAAGCAGGGGCGCTTAGGTCGGGCATTCTCGACCAGTTCCTTCGCGAAGGGGCAATGACTGTTGGGTCGTTCTGGGTGACCCAGTATTTCTGCTCTCTATGCGGTTTGTTGTTGACCCCGTTGTGTCCAATGGTGAGGAGGTCCCAGTTGTCTCCGTATGGCGAGTGCAATGGCAAGGTCGCGTTCTGGAGGTGTCGCGTGCCACGGGCAAATTCGGTCATTTGGGCTTTTAGAAGAACGTCCCAGTCTGCATCATCTTCTAGTACCAAAGCCGATTGGATTTTTTCCCGCACCATTCTATAATCCTGATGTTAGAATAGTCGAGAGCAAGGAGCGTGGAAGCCGTCTCACGTTTGATATATGTTCAAATGCGCTCGCCAACATCCGATTGTGCCAGCACCGTTGTCTCCTATCCAGAACTACCAAGGGACGTATGTCAGCATGCTGTTCATCATCAGCGGCAACTGGTCGCCCTAGAGGAGTCAATGATGAAGTACCGAGAGTACTCACATAAGGTACAGCCTTCTCGCTCACGAGTGAACCGTCCACACCATCGACAAAATCAATATCCAACTCAGAAACAAGCCCCATCAGTGCTAAATAATCGTGTTTGTCGCTCCGGTGAGGCATCGAGATTGCATATATCTTATGGAACTGTAAAATCTAGTCAGCGCGCAGTCGCCAGAGAGAACATGCGAAAACATACCCCAAGAGTCCTATTTTGGATGTCCCATATGGGATCATCCGCCGGTTCGTCGACGACAACATTTGCGCGTACAATGGAGGGCGGCGTTGACGAAGCCCGGCTGCTGTGTGATAGACCGGGATTGAGCTTTCGCTCAAATACGCTAGAGGAGGAGAAACGACTACTGGAATACCATAAAAGCGAAGAAAAGAGTGTGAGGCAGAGAGCTGCGAGCCCAAACGTCGACCTCGGAAACATTGTTAAAAGGAATGACTGCAAGGAATGAAGAGTCTCAGAAATGAACGTCGCGAAGAGACTGCAAAAATCCTGAGGGATTTGGGGGGACTACCCGAGATAAACGGCATTCCAGTTCCCCTGGGCTGAACATATGGGCCAGGGATACATGTTGTTCAGCTGCCGTCGCCCAGTGCGTCAGTGAAAAAAGCGTGGGTTAAAGAGGATCGTTGGCAGTCTCGCCTCGATATGGTAAATATCTAAGCTTTTGAATGAGTGGCGCTTCAGCGGCATGCGGGTCAAATGCCTATCACCTACGCTCGCACCTCTCCGTGTTCCGTGTTACAGATTAAGTCAGTAATTCATTGTAGCGTTTTCCTTCTGTTTGGGCAAGTAACCAGGTAAACCTTGCGTGATGTAGGTACCTAAACGAACGAAACAGATATTTTGGCTCTCAACATTCCCGTTCCTGTCTAGTTGACAGATCGAAGATCATGAAGATCACTCTCATGTGGGAGTTTCCGACTGCTCGGTGCAAAGACCTTCCTCTGTGGCCTTGGAAATTTGTAAGTCGCGAGAAGTAGAATTTTCCGAGTATTGATAATATGCTCTCGAAAGACTAACATCTAGATCGGCACTGGGTAGCGAAAATGGCTTGAAACTTTGAAGGGCTAGACTATGTTTTGATGAGTGTCAAAGATAGTGGCGCTCGATGGTGGGCTGAAAGGCGTGTGCACGGCCTACACAGTAGGTAGCACACATGTGGCACGCTGTCACTTCAAAAGCAAAAATAAGGAGAAAATATGATTTTTGAAAAATGAAGGTCGTCTTTGGATGATATTTCGGGAAGATATGAAGTAATTGATGGATGGTATGAGAGATGTTGGAGAAGAGAAAGGAGTAGATAGGAGAGGAGAGGAGAGGAGAGGAGAGGAGAGAGGTGGAGAGGACGGTTTTCCCTTTGGGGAGCATGACGATGATCTACTAGGGGTTCCTTCCATCTTCGGTCCAGATGGACTGATCATGGTCCGAGCGCATCATGATGCCGACATTCCTAGGGTGAAATGATCAATTCTCTCTCTCAACTCTATCTTCATCTATCAATATGACTTTCAACTTTTACTCCCCTCAAGAGTTAGGTTCCTGCTACTTTATTTTGTATGCAAATTAGCAACATACAAAAGTTTGATGCCTTGTACGACACAAAATATCGAAGGTAGATACGAGGGGCGTTCGAGGCATGTACAGGGGCCTTCTCGGGGACCTCAGCTGGCAGAGGCTTCCAAGCCTTGCCCCTCATCTCTCTTTCTCTTTCCCTGCACTCTCTTACAATTCATTTTCAGTCTCATTTTCCTTCCCATGCGTCTCATGTTCGCCAAAGAACGGTTATGACAGCCAAATCTGATATCACAGTAAAAGAGCTGGGCTTCACCTTGCTGTCGAATCCTGCAGATCCTCAGGCCGAGTGGGTACTCTTGACCGACCGTCTGGTCGTAGGCGCTTGGCCAGCAATGCTTACTCAGAGCTCATAGCGTCTTCTTCGTCCATGGTCTTCAAGGCCATCCTCGCGCAACATGGGCTTCCTCATCAAGTGATTTGCAACGCAATCAGTCCCAAGCTCGCAAACAAGGATTTCGAGAACGTCTTACCAAGGCCTTTAGAACCCGATCTGCAGAGGATGCCGCCCCAGGAGCAGACACCGGGGTCTACTGGCCGTCTGATCTACTCCGTCAAAGCTTCCCTAAACTACGGATATTTACATATGGCTATGATTCACATGTAACGCACTGGTTCAAAGGCCCAGCAATGCAACTGGATATCTTCTCATATGGTGAGAGCTTGCTTCTGGGTTTGGTCTCTCGCCGTACCGAAGATGCTCAAAGACCCCTTATTTTCGTAGTTCACAGTCTCGGAGGTCTGATCATCAAAGAGGTCGGTCTCAACCTTAGAGCATGGTAGAATTGATTTTTACTTATGGCTTAGGTGTTACGACGGGCGAGAGGTTCCACTGATCCTCGATTTAAGAACATATATTTAGCAACTACTGGCATTGTCTTCTTTGGCACCCCGCACCACGGCGGAAACTACACTAACATTGGTCTCACTGCCCGGAAGATTGTTGCAGCCAGCGGATTTGATGCTTCGCAAAAGGTCCTTCGGGATCTCAAGTTCGATTCAAGCGTAGCCAAGATGTTGAGTGAGGAGTTCACCCAGTTCCTCGACGAGCGGAAGCCAGTAGTGTACACCTTTCAAGAAGCGAGTGGTCTCTCTGGGTTTGGCCCTCTCTCTGGGAAGGTATGTTCCATCCTATCTCATTTAATATCTGCTAATCTGATATAGGTGGTTGACGACTTTTCCTCCTCCCTTGAATATCCACTTCAGTTTAAAGACCACATATATGCGAATCATATGAACATTTGTAGATTCTCTGGACCTGAAGATGATGGCTACGAGAAAGTGCATGCTGCGTTTATCCACATTCTTTCTGGTGACATCCAAAGGGCATCACAAGGTTCGTACCCCACCCCCTCCTTCGGCCTTAGCTAGAGTTTGAAGAACGAGACTGATATAATCATCCATTAGCGCACGGAATCTATCCAAGTACGTGAATAACAGTCTGCCATCCACTTCAAGAGCTGATTCTATGCTTCTGTGGTAGGAGTCTTGGAAAGTCTCTTTCTCCCGGACCATGAAGAAAGATTGAACCAGGTAGAACCGGCGCACAAAGGGACTTTTGAATGGCTTTATCAGGACCGAGTGCCATTCATCCAGTGGCTTAAGGCGGGTAACGGGATATTCTGGATCAGTGGAAAGCCGGCATCTGGGAAGTCGACTCTATTGAAGTTTGCCGTTTCTGACACCAGAACCTATGAACACTTGCACGAGAACAATTCAATCAATCGCTGGATAACGGGCGACTTCTTTTTCACCAACCGCGGTAAACAAGAGCAGAGATGCGTTGAAGGTCTACTACAAAGAATACTCTTCCAGTTGCTCAGCCAGTCAAAAGAACTCTTACCATTCATAGAGAGGATCTTCAAGGAGCATGCCGATCACCATGGATGGCTTCTGATTTACCTGGAAGATGCCCTAAAGAAGATTATCGAACAGCGCAAAGTACCGATTAACATATGTCTATTCGTTGATGCACTAGATGAGCAAAGCGAAGGATACTATCAAAACCATGCAACATTACTCAACTATCTCCGTTCTCTTGTGGAAAGAGCGGACGGCAAAACAGTAAGGCTGCTTCTATGCCTTACTAGTCGACCTGAAAACATATTCGTTGACTGTCTTCGCGGCTATCCCGGATTTCGTATCCATGAACACACCCAAGGCGATATCGACATGTATGTAAACAATCGAATAGCGCAGTATGTCAGCTCCCGGCCGGATCTCGGAGTAGATCCAAATAATACAGCATTCTTTCGGGAACTCTGTAGCCAGGTATGTCGAAGGGCTGAAGGTGTTTTTCTGTGGGTCAAACTTGTTGTTACGGATATTATTGAGGGTCTTAGAGACGGTGATCCACCAAATGCACTACAACGCAAACTAGACACTCTTCCGGGAGACGGAGATCTTCAGCAGCTATACTCCGGTATCTTGCTAAGATTGCCACCAAATTACCTCCATGAAGCCTATATCATGCTTTGGATTGCTTACTCCTCCAATGAGCCTGTTCCCCTTTCAGAATTCTTCCAAGCAAAAGACTTGATGATGCAGGGAGATGCAGATTATAACTGGGCTACTCCAACTGTCCGACAGATGGAACTTCAACTACTGAGCCGTTGCCGGGGATTCCTCGAAATTCAGTACTCCTTTACCAGAGACGAACAAGGACGGGAGTATAGCGGTCCATTCGCGCAATTCCTACATCTATCAGTCAAGGACTTTCTTCGTGAATCCGATGGCTTCGATACGGTCCGCGAAACTCTTAAAGTTCGGTTTCCAAGATCCAAAGCTCTGGAAGAAAACGGTCACGCTTATCTCCTTCGGTATCGTGTTGCTCAGCATTTCCGAAAATACGGAAACGACCCTCATCAAATCACCACGCTACCGAGTTTCGATCTCAGAAAGTTCGATGTACTTTATCACGCTTATATGGTCGAGATGACCCTTGGGAGGCCAGTCTATGAACCACTCGATGCTCTCGCACATTTTGCGGATAGCTACAATCTAACCACCTGTTACTTACGCCACAGAGGTTGGCAAGCACCAGTGTCATGGCAACCGACGTTCTTAGTCCTTTGTGTACAAGCAGGACTTCTTATGTATGTTGAACATACTCTCGCAAACAAATCAAACCTTCAAACCCTTCCTGGTCGGCCACTTCTGCATTATGCGGTCTTTCCGGTTCCGGAGTCTCTTAGTCAAGGAAGGACAGACCCCTTTCTTGCGACTTCGAAAATGATCAGACTTCTAATAAGGTACGGCGCTGATGTCCATCGAGAATTCGAATCCCTCACGGCTCTGGCTTTTGCTTTTCAAGCCTTCTATGGACGTGGTACCAGGCTTGGAGGGAGCCAACATCTGATCATTGAGACGCTTCTCCGCGACGGTGCAAGTCCAGAGGTTCAGACAAGACCCCCCAGGGAACCGCTGGCAGGAGCAGTACGCGACAATGGACAGCTAGTAACCCCTCTGCAGATGGCAGTTCAAAAGGATGATCAAGGCACAGTAGAGCTGCTGCTCAAATATGACGCTAGCATCGACTCCTTGGACGAGGATGACTGGATAGCCTTGCGAAAAGGGTACATCTACGGGGACAAATGTCCTTACGCAGATGAGGAAAGAAGCAAGAAGTGGTGGGCAGACAGGGATCGCGCAATCAAGGAGGGGAGGAACAAAAAGCCAATGCTGCGTTTGATTGAGAGGTACATGAACATGCCCCGACGGAATAGGGCTGGATGGGACAGAACAAACATCCCTGTCATATCACCAAAAATGCCGCCACGCTTGAACGTGGAACCTGCATTTGGTCCACATAACACAAGTTATTCCCCTCGGATAATGAAGTCTTCCATGCAATGTAGTACCGGATCGCAGTCTCCAGAGCGCAGCGTGTCCAACCCTCTCTCGGATTGGAACTCATATCATTCAGTCCCGTATCCAAACGGATCGAGCAGCCCGTTCAACGGAGAATCTTTTGTAGAACCAGACCTGAATCGGCATTCCGTGGGCCACCTCAATGCGTCCAGTCAACAATACACATACCATAAACCGCAAATGATGAACTGGATCAACGCTGACCCCCATCCCACCCCCCATCTTCACCGTATCCACCCTGACCTACAAGGTCAAATTGGCGCGCCACGGTCTTATCCTCTGATTGATAATCGACCTCGATCCAACAATGTATCCCGCCAGCCCCCTAGTAGTGACCTAGACCCACAAAACCGGCGTAGACTGGACCTTCCAGTAGACCCTCCTTACCTTGCTCATTATGATATTAGTCGGAGTCCGCCCTTCGGGCACTCTCAGTCATTTCCTCTGAGAATACGCTCCGACCCTGGGAATCCTCCCATCCCTCCATACCCTTTGGATTAACGGATCGTGTCTGAAGTCGGTAGAAGAGAAGCTTGTTAAATCCCGTCATCTCTAGGCGATGCAGCGATTTGCGCGCGTCTCGAAAGCCCTTCACTGTTGTGTCAGTGTGCAAGCCAAATCACCAAAAAATTTCGCTCTTTCTCTCCCTAATTTGCAGGCTGGCCCACCTGCTGATGTTTTCGCCATTCTTATTGTCATCATCGCTACCCACTTCTTCACCAGCACCACTACTTTCCTCGGTCGCTTATCTTATCCAAGTTTCCTAAACCGGCAAACTCTCTATCTCATCGATCACTGACCCCACCATACCCCGCCATGCCCCTTCAGTACCCCGCTGCAATTTTTCGAGGTGCGAAGGTTCAGGCTCCTCATCACACCGGAAGGAGAATGTGTTCGCAGCCCGATTGTCAAACTGAAAAGCTTCTTGAAGGGGCAATACCCTATTCCCGCCATTCTCACCAGAGTCCATGTGAAGTTTGAGAGGTGGAAAGTACCTCGCGAGAGGGAGTCATCCTCCACCTCGATTATCAAATGACTACCCCCCGAAAATGGCAGTTCTTCTGTTTTGCCCGCTTCCAGGCCAGACATACCCCGCGCTAACTGGAGGGGTGATTATCCACCACGCCCCAATATCAAACCGAAGCTTCCTAAGCGGGAGCTCCTCTGCCTTTCCATCACTGACCCCGCCATACCCCACTATCCCCCACCATGCCCTTCCTCGGTTTTCTGACGATTTTGTGAGGTGCGAGGTTTCCGGCTCAAATTTGAGGACATTCACCCCGCGATTATGAAACCAAAATTGCCGAAAAGGGCAACATTGTCTGCAGTATTGAGTACTGGCCCCGCACTACCCCGCCATACCCCTCTGTACCGCACTGCAGTTCTGTGAGGATTTTTTGATGTGCAAACCTCCATGACGTCAAGAATCTCGCACCATGCGAAAAGAGGTCATTCACTACCTCGATTATCAAATGAAAAAACTTCCTCAAACGGAAAACTTCTTTATCCATCGGTCACTAGCCGCGCACTACCATGATGTTCCCCTCTACCCCACCATAATTTTCTGGGTGACTCCGGGACGGATTTGGGAGGTGCAGACCTCTATGGCGTCGAGGTGGCCGCGGTCCGCGAGCTGGGGTCATTCACCACCTCAATTAGCAAACCCAAACTACCTGAAACGGCAACTTCATGATTCCGTCGATTGCTGGCCCCGCACTACCCCGCCATGCCCCTCTACCATTTCATAAGGATTTTCAGAGGTGCGACCCTCTGTAACAAACCCCGCCATACCCCGCCATGCCCCTCCTGAGAGTAAGGATTTTTCTGAGAATCAATCATTCAAACGGCGAGGGACCTGGCCATGCCCTTCTGCCTCTCTAAGGTGTGCGAGAATTTTGAGGTGCAACCTCCAAGTAAGAAGATACCTCTACCCGAAGAGGGAGTATAGGAGGACACTGGCGTACGATGGCGCCTCTCCACTTAACTTCGCTATAACAAGGGCTTATTGCGAGGACACTATATGGTATCTCCTGAACTGCGGATGGACAACATACCAAAGACCTGGAACGCACTTTGGGATCAGCATTCTTCAGCGCGCGTATTCTATCCCCCTGTACAGTGGACCCCTAGCCGACCTTGAAAAAGCCTTATAGCACATATCAGAAATAGAAAACGGATGCAGCAAAACATAGGGTCAATGCTGAGGGTATCTCAATGCCATCCCATCTCCAGCGACCGTCTTGATGCGACAAGGATTAGAGAAGAAAGGGCTTACTCCGACGAGACGCACGGAGTATACTTCACGTCAAGCACGGATGAGGTATCTGGGGCGACCAATACAGGCTCTTGGTATGACCTTTGTGAGACGCCGGTTAGACACTATACAAATTCAGCTCATAGCTGAGGCCTCGAGCTTCATGGACACATCATGCTACTTCGATGGGTTGATAAGTCCATCGCGTTACGACCAGAGGGGTTCATGGGCATCGCACCATTGAATCTTGCGGTAGGGACAATCTTAATTCTTTATCTCAGTTAATGCTTACACTCCTAGGTGCTATTGATGTTTTAGTGGCCATCAAGATCGTCTCTTCTTCGCGCTGCTTATCGTCAATCAACCGAAATCCTATTCGCGTTGACCAACTGCACTAACCATGTCAAATGGCAGTGTCCTCTCTCCTCTTTACAACCCCACCGACTCCTCCTCAGTAACTGTACTCTGAAATCAGTGTCTTCTCCATAGCAACAAGAGCGTGTCCATAGTATCCATAGATCATTGGAAACGGGGAGTGAGCTTTTTAACATCGGAGTGCAAGAAGACATACTGCCCAAGCTACGAAATTCTTACCTATAATTCTTAGCTAATTAGAATGACTAATTCAGAGACCCACAGTAGAAAGAGCATTATTACTTTGACATGATCGCTGACCGATAGATAGATAAGCGGAATAAATAGTACGCTGTATCGCTGGGTGCTTAGGTACTATTTATCTCTTGGGCGAAATTGGCACATAGTTAATTAAGAGCCTTAGCTATTTTAGAAAAGGATTTTCGATTGTAATGATCTAAAGTCGCTATGTTTTATTCAGGATTGGGAATAGATCGAATAAATTGGACATAAAAATTCGCTAGGGCAATATGAGTATATTTCAATACAATGTTGAGAAAGGCTAGCCTGAAAAGATTTCAACCTACTAATTGTCGTCATGGAAATTAAGGGCTACCTGTCGTTCTATCACTTTAAGCCCGCCTTCTATTTTTCGCATCTGCTTTCTGAAGCAATATTTTAGTGCTCGTTTAGTATTATACAATTACATGAGTTTGACTCTTGATATCTTCAAAATCATTCCTTTTTATCTTGCAGCTATCTACTAACCCCACCCACTGATGCTGTGTAAATCTGCATCTAGGCACTTTGCCGCTCACTTTACCACTGCAGTAGTATCTAAGGTAAATTCCTATGACCTCTCTCTTTCTCTTTGACGAGGCATAATGTCGGATACCAGCAGGCCACACACTCTTATCTCTTCCTCGCAATCCAAAATGAGGGCCTATATGTACTCTGCAGCATACTCTCCGCATTCGATATATACCCCGTCTCAATTTTCCCCGTCTCATGTCTCTCAATGCTAAACCCAAAATGCTCCACCAACTTGACAACCTCTTCATCCGTGAGCTCCACTGATCCGGGATCCCCTATCCCCGCATCGACACTCTTTCCGGATGCTCTCACTCCTTCGGATTCTTCATTAGAGGGTTGTGGGCGGGATGCGTGGTGCCATAGGAGCGGACCTAAGTTAACCCATATCCCGCTGGGCTGGAGACAATTCCGCACGGCTTCAATGTAGCGGATTACATTTGGTGCGGTGTCGATGAAGAACACCGTCGCTACAGCGGTGAAATGTTCACGGTATTCGGGGCTATTATACACAACACAAAAATCCCCCGCACTCATACTCATCCGCTCCCCAGCATGCACTCTCAGCCCTTCACTCGCCGTTTCCAACTCCGTCGCTGGATGCACGTCCGGGATTGCGAAGGTGCGCAGCTGGTCCGCGCGCGTGAGGTGGTTCGAGGAGGAGAGCGCGAAGGGCGCAATAGTGAATTCTTGAGGTTTAGAAACATGGTTGAGAATTAGTGAGGAGGCCATGAGCTCATGGTAGGAGATTTCGTTGCCTTCAACTGTGAAGCCGGCGCGGCATATATCAAACACCAATCTCCCTAATCCGGCGCCGGGGACGAGGATTTTGATGTCTGCTTTGTTCGAAGGATCCGAGGAAAGTTCAATGGGTTGTTTTGAGAATTCTGCTTCCAAAGCGGATAGGATGGGGGAGAAGCAGGCGGAGCGCTCGACGGCACCTTCGGCACTCCAGTCACGGTAGAATTGGTGGACGCAGCTGCGAGCTTTATCTATGTCAATCTGCGTCGCCTTGACATTCATGCGGTCCATGATCGTGGAGTAGACCTCATATTCATTGGTAGCGTGCCTGGGGTCGACAACGGAGGCCACCCATTCGCTGTCGAGGGTCGGGGCAATGAAGCCTTGAAAACCGACTTTAAAGATAGATTCCGCGAGGGCGGAATTGGTGTCGATTAGGTCGTCGACGGCGGACAGGGTATCGAGGACGGAGAAGGGGGGTTGCGAGAGGAGGTGCCAGTGGGAGGAGGGGAGGGAGTAGAAGGCTTGGCGGCGGGCGTGAGTGCCGTAGAGGTGGGCGAAGCGACGGTAGGATCTAGGACAGAATCAGTAGGAATGCTGATGGTGTATAGAGCGCATGCAAGTAGAGGAATGAGAGAAGAAGAGGCTTAATAATCAATGATAGTGAACAGTGACTTACCTGAAGGAATCTAGAACAGATAGGATATGCTTCCGCTCGTCAGGATCAGCTAAGGGGTCAAAATCCCCATTCCACTCCCCTTCCACCATGATGAGGAAGATTTCTTTATTTAGTTTGAAATTTGTACAGTATGACCTTTGATTTAGGGAATCCCCTTCAGCCTTCTAATACACGTAGTAACCAGATCAGGTAGTTAAAGCCTTCTTAAAAAGTCGGAAATAGGCCACAATTTCCGGATGTATAACTAAGGAAGCAACCAGATTCAAAACTCCAGAGAATCTATCTGAAAAATGGCGGCGTCTGAAGATACAACAAGATCGAAGTCGATCATGCACTCAATTCAGAACGTTGTTGCTTATCTAATATCCCATTAGATCGTGGGGTACACTAACGCCGAAGTATCTCCGTCCTGATATCAACGTCAGCTCCTAAGCTCTCCCTGAACAACTTAAGCTCTACGGCTCCCTCGACCCCCTTCTTTCAAACCCAATCTACCTCTCAGCAACCACTTCGCACACCATGGCCTCTACACTTCTCAACGGCAACTCCTCCTCTAAACCCTTCGAACTCGCCTTTCCAATGCCCCGTGCTCCAACGACCCACATCCATATTCAACTCACGAATAGTGCTACCTCGCTCCTCCTGTTCTTAACGAGTTCGACGACCGATTCATCTGGCGAGTCGGCGCCAATGGGGAGTTTAGTTTATGCTATGCCGAATGTATGTCTCCTCAAGCTTTACCATTAAATAGAATATGTTTCCCGAAACTAACTATGTATTTCCAGTCGTCGACACCCACGCAACCCCTAAGCACCACCCTCTATACCCAATCTTACACACTCGACTTCACAACGCGACTTGCCAAGCTCCTGGCCAGAAAACTAGCCAAACCAGTGTACGTCGGGAATTCGATTAGTTTTGCGAGTGCGGGGATGGGGGGCACAGTGGAGGAGGAGATGGAGGGGTTTCGGAGGGTTGTTGAGGTTGTTTTGGGGGTGGTAAAAAAGAGGGACCAGGAGGTTAGTGCAAGGGAAGTGGAGGATGTGAAGATATGATAGTGATGGGTTTGGAATAAAGGCCTAAGACAATGTTCCGATGCAAGACTAAGGGTATGGGATAAGGTATTGGGCGTTACGGTATAAACTAAAGCAGTTATACTGCTATCGTAGTCGGGACCGTCTGAGCTGGATACAGCACGGAGTATGGTAAGACATATATTGTGTTTAATGGTATGTAAGCTAACGGGGAAGGCTATAGAAGGGTAGCGTAGTGGGGAGCATCCTATAAGTTTCTAGGGTACTCAATTCCCCTATATACACCCGCGGGCCACTAATTCCTGAAAATATCTCCATAATGCTTTGGCTACTGGAGGACTATGAGAAACTCCCCAATTTCCTAATCTTGGCTTGTTATCCCCCTCCTATCCGCCAAACGCCGGATGCAGGAAGATGAGAAAGGAAAAGAAAGTAGGAGAAGCCAGGAGGAAATATAGCATACACGAGAAATGAGGAAGTAAAGATTAATAAGAAGAAGAACCCTTAAGAAGCCTTAGGAGTTCCTTGAGGGGTCATGAGGAGCCCCTTGTTCAGTCGTAGAGCCCCTTGCATGGCCGTAAGACATCCCTATGCAGTTAGGAGCCCCTTAAGCCATCGAAACCAGTCTCGTAGCCCTCTCAGGTCACCACCTCCTCTGATGTAACTCTATACTTCTCCGATCCAGCCGCTTATTAACACTACCAAGCACCACCTTCAAAATTCCATTCCCCGACAACTCCGCATCATCATCGTCCCCCTTAAACGGCACTGTATCCACAATATCCCTCATTTCATCATCCCCCGCCAGCTCCGCCAACCCATCATCCAACTGCTTCAGATGCTGCCTAGCCCCAGGCTCCTTCCCCACCTGAAAGAACTGGATCCCAACCTGCCACGGCGGCGCATCCAACTTATCCAGCTTCTTCGCGGCGCGGATAATCGGGCTCTCAACGTCATCACTCGGCTCACCATCTGTAATAACGATGATGTTCACCGGCTTCGTCTGCTCTGGGCAAGCTTCATACCTTGCCAAATATGGCCGCAGAATCTGATTCAGGCGTTGTCCCGTCGGCGTCCCACCCTTTGGCTGTACCGTCTGGAAGATCTCGACTACGGTGCCGGCGGACTGCACGTTGTGGTACAAGCTGCTGTCCGGATGGTTCAGGAAGTAAATATCGATGCCGTCGGCGTCGCGGGCGGTGCATATGGGCGTGATGGTTTCGAGAGCCTTGGCGGTTTCGCGCCAGGAGCGACCAGCCATGCTGCCGCTGTCGTCAATGAGGAAGACGGTGTCAAAGGTCTTGAGGAACTCGTAGGGGTCGTTGTCGTCAGAGGATGCGGCGGCGTGGGGGATGGGCGTGCCGGCAAGTTCCGCGGCGCGGGGGCCGGGGGTGTAGGCTGGTGGTGGTTCGTTGGCGGGGGTTGAGAAGGCGGCCATTCCTGAGCGGCCTGGTGTTTGGGTTAGTTTGGTGCGAGGAGGTATGGAAAATGGGTTGACTGGGTACCTGGTCGTCGAGTTGCTGGCGATGTGGTCGTGAAAGAGTTGTTGTTTTGTGGGACATTTACGCTCGGGGAGGTAGTAGAGGAAGACATTTTTTGGGAAGATGAAGAGAGAGGGTTTGAGCCTTTGCGAGTGAGTTTCTTGAGGCTAATAAACCTGTTGCGCATGTCATATACTTCACGGGGACGTGAGGTTCTAGGAAGGCCGTTGTGTGAGTAGAAGAGTGTTTGGGAAAGAGTCGACATGGTGAGTAAAAGTACACACAGATATAAAGCAAACGGAGGTATCGAATGACAAACGGAAATAACCAACTATTGGCAAGTGCAGAATGCTCTAGTGTAGGTGAAGTTATAATATGCCCATGTCTTTGCGAAGATGAGACCTCTTTATACAACCTTCTTAACTGAACATAGCACAGCCCTTCTTCGAAAGAACATTGGTGTCTGCCTTTGAATTATGGATTACAATACTGCCTCCCAAGGCGCATTAGGCGCATTTCAAATGTGCACTCTCTGCTACATGTTTTACTATTTCGTTTGAGCAATGAATACCCCCGGTAGCTGATTATAGGCGGGGCGCGGGGCAGTGCATTGAAGGTGCAAGAAACACATACGGGGCTGTGCTCGTAGGAGATGTCACTCCATAAAATAACAGCGAACGACATGGTAATATTCGCCATATGTGCGCTTTCATTAAATTCGCCGAGAACAATGCATCTCTCCTTTATGACGGTACTACCTTCAGTATGTTATGAAGCATGGAAAGGGTAGTGTATCCGGAACACCCGTTCATGAGACCCTTGGTGTCAGCCTCGGCACCATCTTTGCCTCAGTACAGTATCAAGTTCGCCTGCCCGGCGGTGAGTTGTGTTATAAAAACAGTAAGAGATCTGAGTAGAAGGAGGGATGATCACTTGTGCAAAGAGTAAGCGCCATCAAACACTTAAAAGCGCCTGTTCCTCACTTGACCGCCCCTAGGTCACGTTCAGGTGCCCCTATCCGTCCATTCCCTATCCGCAGCCATAAAGATGTCTCGTACCGCGATATGTCTATCCAAACACCTGCTTGAGCAGCCACGCTGTGGCTCGCTGTCACGCGAAAAACCGTTGCTGCGACGGCCGGTCGTCGCTGTAGAACGTGTCCACAAGACAGGCCTTTTGGCTGTCGTCCACGCATATGCCCCCCTATGGTTCTTCCAACAGTCAAGGCAAAGTCCTATATCCGATCCTCCCCCAGAATCCGTGCCAATCCAATTCTGAATGAAGTCCAGTAAGGGTATAAGCCTGACCCGGAGTCCGCAATGCGCATGGTTCCGGTCGATTTGATATGATGGACACTGCCGTAATGACTCAATCAGCCGGTCGATATCTCCACAATATTGACGAGAATCCTCATCGACGTCGTAGATGGTGCCTTGTAGCCGCAGCGTGTTAATCTTGACGAAAAATCGGGTCATCTCTCCAAGCTGGAATGAATCACATTGAGGGGACGAATCGTAGCCAAGACGACATTGTCTGTCGCCTGAGGTATAGAGCTTGAGGAAATGTGACTGAAGAGAGTTGATCGTGTCAAGGATATACTCTCGACGGTGTACAAGTTCGTCTGCTCGCATCAGAAATCATACTGTAGCGGAGGCCATTCCTTTGGTTCCTCACCTTCTATGCCATTTGGTATGTCCCACCAGAGAGCCTTGATATTTTCTGGCTCTTTATAGAAAACCCCCCATTGAGCGGAGTCGCGGAGAATCAATTGTAGGGAGTATTTGGTGACCCAAGGCGCATAGTCCAGGAACAATCCAATCATCAATTTTTGTCGGGCTCTCTCCTCAACAGAGGCCGCATTTGGGTTTGCTCTGGTTCTCGCATCTAGGGCCTGGATGTATTTCTTTCTTCGCACGTAGGTAGTTAAAGAGGGGAGCGCATCGAATCGATCCGCAACGACAGCTAGATTGGCTAGGTTGGCTATTGGAAGCTTCGTAACTGAAAGGTCGTGGCCGTGGAGAGCTCGAAGAAAGTCTGCAGTGAGTAGCTGGATGGTGGAGACTTTAGAGATCTTTCCAACGTCGATAATGGAGACCTGAGGAAGAATATCGGGCGATGCTTCTGCGATAGTTGTTCCGGAATTCCTGAGCCCCTGATGCACCGCTCGCACTCTCGAACCTTCACTAAACTGGTCGCTCAATAGCTTCTCAAAGTATCGCGAGTTTTGCCGTAATGTCTCTGAGTCAACCCGATAAAAGAACTGGTCAGCTCCTTCGGTCTGACGTACATCGAGGATGAGGTCACCTGTTGGCGCAATTATGGTGTATTCCTTCTCAGGCGACATCTTAAATAGGCTTTAAGGCTCACGGATGTCGGTAGAGGATGTTCTCTCAAGGATACGGCCAAGCCATGTTCGGAGGACGCTGACATGTACTGTGCCTTGGGTGGCGATGCGGAGTTGTAGACGAGGGTCGAATGCACGGACCAATGAGATGAGCTCATATCTACTTTTGGTCATAGTTGATTTCCTCCACATTCTCGAACCACCAAACTTCAACCTCGAAATTTACGAGTGATAGTTGCATCACTCCAGCTCCCTTCTACCGTAAAACAGTTCGATCTACGGACTCTCATATGGATCCATCCTTCTGGCCTCTTTAAACCAGTAGTCCAATTTGATGTATCAGACCCTGTTTCTAAAGGATATCTTTGCTCTTCCATTATTATAGGCAATGACAGGAAAGGATAGTTTATCTAGATGAAGAATCCGCCAGTATCGTCCCAATCATTCGTTCATCTCTCGAAGATTCGCATACACGGCGCTTTCTTGTTTCTTCTCTTCTCCAATTTTTTGTTCTTCCGTCGAGTCAGTTTCGGTCTCACGTACAGAAGGAAGTGGTCTACGGAAAGGCCAGTGTTCAGTCCTCTCTTTATACCCCATTAAGCCAAACCCAAGGATTATAAACAGCCAGTATATGTTGTAGGAGATGACTGAGCCATACGTGGCAGAGTTTTGCCATCCAAATAGAGAGTTGAAGAGGCCCCAGCCACCATCGCCCATGGAACCTGGACTACAGCACTAGTAGGATCCTCAGTCGAATGGCCAGATTGTAGAGATTGAGCAGTCAGGTACTTACATTGACATGCCATACACTCTTCCGAATATTGTATGAGCCAGGTCCGGACCCCGCTTCAGCGGCTTCTCCAGCGGCGATTTTGTTCCACTGAGTTGGTGAGATTTAATCAATTGCACAGCTTCGGGGAAATAACATACCGCATGAGCCTCGAAAAACCAAACTGCCCTGGAGAACAGGCCAGCAGAAACCAAATAAAGGAAGCACGTCGAAACGACTAAAAAGACCTGCAAAGAAGTGCGGTTTCCACCTCTGCTAAGAGTTAATGACCATGGCCAGGTGCAGGAAATGGATGAATTCACTTGTATATGAGGTAGCCAACAAGACATCCGGCCGTGAGGCCACATATGACTGGTAATGGAAAGGAGCTCGCCGGCATCCCAAGGCCAACACCCCCGATGAAAATGACCGCTTCGAGACCTTCCCGGAGGATAGTGATGAAAGGCAAGAGGAACATGGCGTATTTTTCGCTCCATGCCTTGAGCCGGCCTTTCAGAGGTAGAGAAGAAAAATCTTTGGCTTCTATTGTGGCAGTGATTTTAGTACGCCATCTATCCTGGAGCTTGTTGACGCGGAGAAGGGCAGCACCCATTAGGGTAATGATGATGACTGCGACCAGACAAAAGACGCCTTCCCAAATGTTTTCGGCGCTTTCAAACACATTCTTGTCCAGTTGATAGAAAGCCCCGATGATGCCGGCGCCGATACAGACGCATAAGAATACTCCGAGAATCACTCCGCTCCATACCTGGACCGGTCAGATGAAAGGCTTCTTTATCATCTGAAGTCGACTCAAGAGACCTTACCTGCCTGACCAACTTCTTACTAATTGCAGCGTCTTTCTCAGGGCCCAGAGTTTGCTTCAAGAATGCTAGCAAGACAGAAACAATGATACTGGTCTCGAGACATTCGCGGAAACATATGAAAAAGACTACGCAGATTAGCTGACGACCGGAATCAAGAGACTAGTACGTACCTGGAACAGCGAAGACGTTAACCATAGCAGCGCAGAGAAGGCAAAAAGATTCAATAAAGGTACTGCAAAAGGGAAGCCTTTATCAGATGGAGCAAGATGGCGAGAGGCGACGGATGAGATCAGATAAAGGGAAGGTCTCCGAAAAACGAGCAACCCTTCGTCTATCACAATGCCGAGGAGGTGCCTATCTTCGAAGCTTTCATTAATTGCAAACACTGCAGAGCTCGTATGGCTGGCGGGGTTCATTCTGGCCCGGTTAATCTGATCTTTTTACTGGCCTAAGCGATTGATGAGGCTGTATCAGATGATCGCTGGCCTGATACTGTTCATGCAGCAACACCCGATGGCTCGACCCTTCCACGTCTTCCTTGTCTGTCAGTCGCTGTTTCTCCAGCATAAAGTCGGCTTGGCATTTTCACAGATGAATGGCACCATCAGATAGACCCTGCAGATTTTTCAGTTTGTGGCATTGCTTAGTTATCCCGTACGTATTGCTTTTGGCCTGGCTGAAGAGCCGACTTTTTATCTGATCCATGTTTTCCTTATCAGTTTGATCTTTTACTGGTACATTACCAGTCTCTCATGTGCCCGTTTGTCTACCATTGCCGAGTAGCAATTTGTTCAATGGCCATTTATATTCCAAATCTCTTCTTTATACTCCTTCTCTTGTCACTTTTCTCCTCTGCGAATGCCGGCACGGTTACTTACGATTTTGACATCTCATGGCTTCATGCGAACCCAGATGGCGCTGCAGTCCGTCCTGTCATGGGCATAAACGGCCAGTGGCCTATTCCTCCTATCACAGCAACCAAAGGAGACCGTGTCATCGTCAATGTGAAGAATTCTCTTGGGAATGAGACGACGAGTCTGCATTTCCATGGGTTGTATATGAATGGCAGCAGCCATATGGACGGGCCTGTGGGAGTAACACAATGCGCCATTGTCCCAGGGAGCTCTTTCGTGTATAACTTTACAGTACCGCATATTCCTCCAACTGAACCTTTACAACACTAATACTGGGAAGGTTGATCAACCAGGAACATATTGGTACCATTCACACAATCGCGGCCAATATCCGGATGGCATTCGAGGCCCCTTAATTGTCCATGACTCGAATTCTCCGCATAAAGGCCTCTACGACGAAGAGATCGTCCTGACTTTCTCTGACTGGTACCATGATCTAATGAATGGCCTCATCAACTCTTTCCTCAGCCTTTCCAACCCCGGGGGTGCAGAGCCTGTTCCAAAGAGTGCTCTCATGAACGACACTCAGAATCTCACTGTTTCCATCCAACCTGGCAAAACGTATCTCTTCCGCATGATCAACATGGGTGCCTTTACCGCTCAGTACGTCTGGTTCGAAGACCATACGATGCAAATTGTCGAAGTAGACGGCGTCTACACCGAACCCATGGAAGCCAGCATGATCTACATGACTGCCGCACAAAGGTACAGCGTACTTGTTAGAGCTAAGAACGACAGCAACGCAAACTTCGCGATTGTTGGGAGTATGGATCAGGTATGTCTTCACAAGCTCTCGGCATAAGGGTCGGGCATTCAGGCCCCTGTTAGTCCTGACGATCATTAGGATCTTTTCGATCAGATACCAGAGAGACTCAATCCAAACGTTACCGGCTGGTTGGTATATGATGACAAGAAAGAGAAGCGGGCGCCGAAGCTCGTTGATGCTTTTGAGCCGTTTGATGATTTCAATTTGGTTCCATATGATAAGGGAGAGATCTTTGACCATGTCGACCACTCCATCACCTTAGACCTAAAGATGGATACGCTGGACGACGGTGCTAATTAGTATGTTTGGGCTTGCGCGTTACAACTGGAATCCTGCCTGACTCTGTAGTGCTTTCTTCAATGACGTTACTTACGTCAGCCCTAAAGTCCCTACCCTTTACACAGTCCTGTCAACCGGTCCGAATGCTACGGACCCTGCCATCTATGGTTCTAATACCAATCAGATTATACTCGAGCCAAACGAGGTAGTGGAAATTATCCTCAACAACAACGATCCAGGAAAGTGAGTTGGCTCACTCGCAGACTCCTTTTCACCCTATTAAAAATCATCTTTAGGCACCCATTCCATCTTCACGGCCACAACTTTCAACTTGTCTCACGCTCTGCGGACGAAGCGGGACCGTACGTTGAGAATGGAGAGGCGAAACCAGCTATCCCCATGAAACGCGATACGGTATTAGTGCGGCCAAACGGAAACCTAGTACTGCGGTTCAGAGCGGACAATCCTGGAGTCTGGTTATTCCACTGCCACATTGAATGGTACGTTTCTGCACTTCTCTTCCTTCCCAATGACTACGCGTAGATACGTATCTCCATTCGGCCCCGTAATCCCCTGTCGTGCTTCACATCCCTAACCCCACACCAGGCACGTCATCTCCGGTCTCATTGCCACTTTTGTCGAGTCTCCCCTCCTCATTCAATCCCAATTCTCCAAAAACCTACATAACCTCCCTCAATCCCACATCCAAGCCTGCGTATCCTCTAATACGCCCATGCGTGGCAATGCAGCTGGCAATACGCTTGACTATGCCGATCTGAAAGGGGAGAATAGGAGTCCAGGGCCATTGCCTAGTGGATTCACGGCGAGAGGGATTGTGGCGCTGGTGTTTAGTTGCATGGCGGCGGCGGTGGGGTGTGCGGCTATTGGGTGGTATGGGATGGGGGACTTGAAGGGATGATAGAACGATGGTATGTGAAGGGTGTGAAAGGATGTGAAGGGGTGTGGAGAGGTTTGATGGGAGACGATGTGGATGGGGGGTGATGTGGATAGATATCGTGATGAGGATGGTTATTTACTATATACACAGTAGCTATAACATTATGTTTACGATATGTATGCCTTCTCTACCCATCTGCCGATAGGCTTTTTGTTAGTCAAAACATCCGAAGTGTAGATGGTGAAGTTTACTCGCACTGTTTGTTCATAATCGAGGTTTAGTTAAATTCTGAAAATAATAGTTCATTTTAAACATCAACGTGACGGCTCCGTGCTTGCATAGGTTGGGTGGGTTGCCTTGGGTAGGTTGCCTTGGCTAGGTTGAACCACTTCGTAATGAATGATGAACACGTGCGTGATCAGCAACTCTGTTGGCTTGCTTAATTACTATTGCCCGAAGGACATCTAGCTAGGGCTTGCTACCCACCCCTTCCTCCTTCTTTAATCTTTTTCTTTTCATAAAGTTAGCTACCTGGGTAGTCAACATAATGATTAACCTTCTCTTGCGCAACACCGTGACAATCAGTCCCTTTATACCCTTAGTTT